>JAQZBX010090841.1:0-12460 GCA_029593785.1 Cabassous unicinctus
AGTTGGGAATGGCCTATAATTATATGGAAATGTTAGATGTGATGGCTGAAAATTCTCTCAGATTGAGTAAGAGCATACTTTGCAAATAGCAGAGTGAAGAAGGCTTTATTAGAATATCTACCTCAATATATACAAGATGCATTATGCTTTTACTTATGTATCTACAGGACTCTGCACACATTATTTGTGTTAAAAAAAAACAGAATTAAGTGTAGCTCTTCTATTAAATATTTCTTCAAAATTCAGCAGTCCTCAATGAATAACTAATACATTTACATTTTTTGTTTAAGATGCCCTACCAAAATAGCAGTCACAGTGATTACATATTTACGTGTGATGTTTATGAGAGAGATTGATATTCAACATCAGGAATTAATTTGGAGGGTTATCGCCATGCATATAATAAAATAAATTCCCAGACTGCCCCACCACAACCCAGTGACACCTTCTTGCTTGTTGATTATTGTTTCCACCACAAAGCAGATGTTAATATGTGTGGGATACTCTGTGCTCCTCCATTACCAAGGCCCTTTAGGGCTTAATTATGTAAAGTCATGATTTTTTTTTTTTGTAGCCTGCTTTTGGGAAATAACACGATTCAATGAAATTGTTTCTTAACCTTCAGGATATTTATTTCATATTTTTTCACATTACTTAAACGCACTAAAGGTCACCTTATTAAAATTTTTAAACAGGATAAAATCTTAAATAAGTTTATTTTAACTTTTCTACCTTCAAATAAAATTTTGATGACTAAATAGAATTGGAATGACTGCCTATTCCATTTTTCAAAAATTTTTTTGCCACAAAGCTATTACGTTCAACAATATGAATTTGCTGTGTTTTTGACCCTCAAAAGCTGCAGTTTCAAATGCTTCAACCTGTATGTACAGGTATGAGTGGTGAATGGGTCATTGTTAGGAATTTAAACTTACAAAGCTCTGCACATGTATAGGGAATCAGAAAGAAAGACCAGACAAACCATTATTTGTCCATAAGAGAGAAGTACACATGTAACTGAAGAATACTATAAAAGTATGAGCAGGTTGCAAGGTATAGACAAATATCCTTACTTTGCCCAGAGAGGAAGTTGGTGGCAGAGCCAGCATACTTCACCCTCAGGTCCTCTGGCTCCTACTGCAGTCTTTTTTCTATTGGAATCATTGATATTAATGTGTGCTCATAATTTATATTTATATGCTAATATTACTATTATGTATAAAATCTGCTGGGTTTCTGTGGGACATTAATGGCATTTTTTATGCCCATATTCCCAGCACATGGAACTGAGTAAATAAAAAATGTGCAATTAGTGTTGGTGGAATCAATAGATCATGATAATTGTTAACAAAACCCTTTCCCATGCATTATCCCATTTTTTAATTTTAAGAGTGAATTGAATCATCCCTTCATCTTGGCTTTAAATGAGCATTTTGCTTTGTTTTTACTTTTAAATTTATGGAGTCAACAAGTATGCTAACACCTGATAACCCAAGTAGGAATTTCTAAAAATTTAATGCTGAAATTCTGAGAATTGAAAACCTATATCTTGTTGGTCAGGTAGTTTTCCACGAGGGCAGATTGCTCTTACTTATATATGTAGGTCCTGCATTTAAGTTCTTTCTGGTAGCTAAATCTTAGAAAGCTTTTAGCTGCTTCATTGTATTGAGAACATGATCTGGTGGCTGCCCCCATGGTCACGTTTCTAGACCTGCCCACGTTATTCTCCGTGGTCGTAAAGATGAATAATGGTTTCTGGTTCTCAGATACTCAGATACCGTTGTATATTTACAAATTTAGCTTTATACCTCTTGAACTGTAATTTTTTTTTAAAAAAGCTATTATTTCTTCTGAACATGTTCTTCAGAATAATGTTAAGGGTTTCCATCGTATTTGTTTCCTAGGACCAGTGACACCAAAGCCCTTTCCCGGAAGGAGCACTTGCCGGTCACTCGAGTCATCATGACAGAGCCAGGCCGATCCCATTCTGAAGCAGCTTACACCCTGGGACCTCTGCTCTGCCAGGGAGACAGTAAGCAGTTCCACGAGGAGCTAACTTTACTCCTAATGATATGTGCTAATGTTTTATGAGAAATTTAGCTGCATGGTTTCATCAGAGCACTGCCTATCCTGTTAATCTATATTTCATTAAGAATGTACTAATGTATAAAATAAGAACTGAGTATTTTAAATGTAACCGAGAAGAATGAGAAAATTATATTATCTCTTTGTCATCTCTTATGTAGTATTTAAATCAGATTATTGTTGGGAAGACAAATGGAATCATCTAAAATTGCATTCCACTTGGTTAGCAGCCATTTAATATATGCCTTCTAAGGGCAAGTAGTGTTATTACTACTTTGCTGATTGCAGTGATGACTAATATTGGCAAGATAATGAGAAAATAAGAGGACAGAGCCCGTCAAGCATATCTATTCATTAATGCCTTCTGGCAATTCTGAACTCTGGCAATGAGGAAACCTCAGTGTTTCTAACTCAACTTATTCTCCAACTACCTCTTGATTTCTTTCTTATCCTTCACTCCTCCAAAATAACTAAAATAAAGTGAAATAGGAAGCGGGTGTGGCTCAATGGATAGAGCTCCCATTTACCATATGGGAGGTCCCGGGTTCGCTTCCCGGGGCCTCCTTGTGAGAGCAGGCTGGCCTGCGTGGTGCGGTGGGCTGATGCAGCAGGACCTCACAGCAAGGGGGAGATAAGCAGACACGGAAGAAACACACAGCGAGTGGACACAGTAAAACACAAGCAGCAAGGGGGGGATAAATAAATAAATAAATAAATCTTAAAAAAATAAATAAATAAATAAAGTGAAATAAAATGCATGCATTCTATTTTCAGCCTCTTCAGTATATTCCAGGCAGGCATTCTCTTTATCCACTCCCCAGAAACTGCTCTTTTCCAGGTCACCAGTGACCTCTATTTTGCTAAATCCAGTGGTTATTTCTCAGTCTTCATCTTAATTTCCCTGTCAATAACTTTGGACTCATCTCGTAATTCTGTCTTCTCTGGTACATGTTATGGGTTGAATTCTGCCCTCCCAAAACCATGTTCAAATATTAACTCCCAGTCTTGGGTATGTGAACTTACTCATAAGTAGCATCTTGAAGATATGATTAGTTAAGATGAAACCTTAATCCAATATGACTCATGTCCTCATAAGGAGAGGGAAATTTAGATAGAAACAAACAACCTTGAAAGGGAAGAACCCCATATGGCGACAGAGACTGAAAGGCTGTTGCTGCAAGCCAAGGACCGTCAAGCACTGCTGCAAAACAGCAGAAACCAGAAGAGACAAAAGGATTTGCTCCTCCAGGTTTCAGAGGGAGCACGGCCCTGCTGATACCCTGATTTCAGACTTCCAGCCTCCAGAACTGTGAGACAACACATTTCTGTTGTTTGAAGTCATCAGGTTTATAGTACTTTGTTACCACAGCCCTCAGAAGCTAAGACAATATACTGTCTTTACTCGGTGAAACTAAGACAGTGCACTGATTTTACTTGGTGGCTGGCATACCACAGAGTCCTGGTGTTCGCTCTTCCTTTCCTTCCCCCCAGTCTTTCATCTCCTGAGTGGGATGATATTGGGGTTTCCCAAGGCCCTGTCCTCCTACCTTTTCTCTCTCCTCCTCATATGGCTATGTGACTTCCACTTTTATAGCTCAAACTTAGTCCTCTCTCCTGAACTCCAGATTCCTACATCCACCTGGCCCTTCTGCACTTCCACTTGTATTTCAATAGGCATCTCAGACTCAGCTTGGCAAAAAGATGTACTCCTTATATTCTCTCTCTCAAAAAAACCCCACAAAATCTGTTTCCCCAACAACCCCTAATTCAGTGTAGGGCAACACCATTCTTTCTGCTGTTCCTTAGACTGCAAACTTTACCATTATCCATAACTTCTCTTTTCCTCTCACAGCACACATCCAATTCATCAGCAAAGTCTGTTGCCTCTAACTTCAAAGCTAGATCCAGAACTCCAGCATGTCTTGCCACTTCCATTACCACATTTGCCTGGATTTTTGTTGTGACCCATAACTTGTGAATGCCTTTACCATTTAGACCATCCTCAACACAGCAGCCAGAGAGAACAGAGTCATGCCAGTCTTCTGCCCAGAACTCTCCAATGATGCCCATCTCAGAGGAGAAATTAAAGTCTTTACAATGTCCTCCCAGTCCCCGGCAGCTATGGTGACCTGTGAGTCATGCAGGGTTTTGGTGGGGCCTGTGGACCCTCCCTTGGGCTGTGCAGGGTTCTGTGTGAGGGGATGCTGTGTGAAGAAATCCTAGTGCCTCTGAACTTTATTATTGAAAATAACCAGATGGTTCATATTTCAGATAATAAAATATTAATACTTGGTTAATCAAAGCTTAGCAGAGCATATTATTAACTAATTTTGACTGATGGTAGTATGAAGAATTTTTTCTCACTCATAACATTAAAATGCAGACTGTAGGTCTGTTTCTAGATAAGATGAGGTAAGCATGCCCCATCCCATCTCTCCCACTGAATGCACCTGTAAAATCTGGAGCAGACACATGAAGGAGCTGTTTTAGGACTCTGAAAAGTAAACAGCAGCAGGCAGATCAGGGAGAAAACCAGAATTCACCCTTTATATTTTCTCCTAGCATTTCCTAGCCTACCCAGATAAGGGCATCAGGTCACAGAGGGAGAGAGAGCTCCAGGAGAAACCCTGCAGCTCTGGCTAGAGAAGTGAGAAAGTGAACTCCTAACCTTCAGAGTTAGTGCCGGAATCCCTTCCCCTCCCTTTTCTATGTTTCCTGAATTCTCGATCATCAGGCACCCCATGTCAGTGGTGGCAGGAGCCCAGGAGAGCCAACACTCTGAGGGAAGGGAACCTCCTGCTCTGATCAGAGCAGTGTTGTCGCCCAGGGACTGGGAAGACTCACATTGCTTGTTTCTTTCTCGTCCTTCACCACTCAGCATTGGACATGGGTATAGTTGCAGAAGTGAATGTCAGAGTACAACAGAGTAGGGTAAATGGAACCCAGTTTTCTGGTTGTCAGATTGAAAAGCAAACAGTAGGGAATTGGGAAATACCTGGAAGATCTCAGAGAGGGAGCAGGTCAAGAAATCAAGGCTATAAAGTTCTTTATGATGTCCTGGGCTCACTCCAGAGCTGCACGTGGGTAAATCTGATCTTAATTAGCAAACCAAAGAATTTGAAAAGTGAGCTAACACC
Source organism: Cabassous unicinctus (assembly GCA_029593785.1). Classification (NCBI taxonomy): domain Eukaryota; kingdom Metazoa; phylum Chordata; class Mammalia; order Cingulata; family Chlamyphoridae; genus Cabassous; species Cabassous unicinctus. The sequence goes on from JAQZBX010090841.1 coordinate 5,223, forward strand.
CAGGACCCAGATATGAATAGCTCTGCAAAAGCTTTGAAAACTGAACCGATGCTAGAGCTGTTCATTGGGACATGTGGCCAGTTCTGAACCAAGTCTGCAAAAAACAAATATATCACCATCCTCCATAGAATTTAAACAAAACCCAGAGTTTGGCAATGTAATATTATGTTGTATAAGAATATTATGTACAGGAAAGTATCCAGAATTACTTAGCATACCAAGAACTAGGAAAATCTCAGCTTGCATGGGAAAAGATAAACCACAGATACCAATGCCAACATGTCACAGAAGCTGGAATTATCTGATAAAGGCTTTAAAGCAGGTACTACACAAATACTCCAACAAGTAATCATGGGCTTTCTTGAAACAAATGGAAAAAGAGAAGATCTTAGCAAAGAAATTGTATGTATAAAGAAGAACCAAATAGAAATTTTAGAACTGAAGAGTATAATAACTGAAATAAGAGGTCCACTTGTTTGGCCACCTAGCAGATTTGAGTTAACACAGTTGATAAATTGGAATAAGATCAATAAAAATTATCTGATCTGAACAAGAGATAAAAGATTGAAATAAATGAGCAGGCACCTAATGTTGGTCAATAATAAAATATCTAGCATTCATGTAGTTAAGCTTTCAGAAGAAGATAAGAAAGAATGTGATGTTGAAAAAATTTTTGAAAAAATGTGGCAGAAAATTTTCCAAATTTGGCAAAAGACCTAAACTTAAAGATTAAAGAAGTTGAATGAACCCAAAACAGGAGAAACTCAAATTCATCCACAGACAAATTATAATCGAACTGCTTAAAACTTAAGTCAGTGAAAAAAATCTTGAAAGTAGCCAGTGAGAAACAGTGACGCATTGCCTACAGAATAACACAAATTCAGATGACAGTGAATTTCTCATCAGAAATATGGAGGCCACAAGGAATTGGCACATTTTTCAAGTGCTGAAAGGAAAGAATCATCAGTCAGAAATCTATAGTCAGCAGAAATAGCCTTCAGGAATGATGGCAAAATAAAGAAATTATCAGATGAAAAAAAAGCAAAGAACTCATTGCTAGCAGTCCTGCTTTAAAATAATTTCCAAGAGACGTTTTGCAGAGAGAAGGGAAATGATATCTGAAGAAAACTTGGAATATAAGGAATAAAAAGAACAGCAACAGAAATGGTAAATGTCTGGGGAAATAGACTATTTTACTATTGAATTATTTTAAAATATTTGAGGGTGACAGCAAAATTATAATATTATCTTAGAGTTTTTAATTCATGTATGTGTAATACAATATACTGAGGTTCTTTAAGCTAAAAACTACTGAATGCAGAAGAAAGCAATTAAGAAGATCCAAATAAATGGAGAAACATATTGTGTTTACAGACTGGAAGTCTCAACATAGGAAAAAATGTCAATTCTTCCCAAATTAAGCAGACACTTCAAAGAGGATATAAGAATGAGAAACCCATGAAAAGCTGTTCAGCCCATTAGCTATTAGGAAAATGCAAATTAAAAGCACAAGGAGTGGGGTAGGGTGAGACTATAAAGGGACAGGTGAGCAAGAGAAAGTATTTTTGGGTGATGGAACTGTTCTCTGTTCTGATTTTGGTGATGGTTACACAGAACTCATGACTGTATTAAAATTCACATAGCTGTATACCCCCCAAAAGTATTTTTTAAATATATATATATATTTATTTTTTAAAAGATACTTAGATTACATAAAATGTTACATAAAAAAATATAAGGAATTCCAATATGCCCCATGCCCCAGATCTCCCACTTTTCCCCACATTTACAACTTCTTTCATTAGTGTGGTACATTTGTTACAGTTGATGAATACATTTAGGAGTTTTGCCACTAAGCATGGATTACAGTTTACATTGTAGTTTACACTCTCTCCTACTCAATTCTATAGGTTATGACAGGATATATAATGGCCTGTATCTGTCATTGCAATGTCACTCAGGACAATTCCAAGTCCTGAAAATGCCCCCAGATTGTACCTCTTTTCCCTCTCCCTGACTACAGCACCTCCAGTGGCCATAATTTCTTCCATTGCTAGAATCACAATAAGTCTATAGTAGAATACCCCCAAAAGTATTTTACTCTATGAAAATTTAAAAATTAAAATTATTTAAATAAAGTTAAAAAAAAACAGCCATCGGCCATTTCCTTAGTGATCATCTCTCTAGTCAGTTGCAGTCCTAAATAATCTTAAATCATCTAGAATCTTAAATCATCAGAATCATTGTTATTTGGACATTCATGTCATGTTGGCTACAAGTTCAGAACAAGCCCAAAATGAAGGTTCGTATAGATAATTAATGCATTTAATAATAAAAATGCTAGAATTATAATGTAGAATTATTATGTGTCTCATTTTGTTATGATTTTCACCATTTTTCTTTTTTTTTCCTTTTGGTAAACAGATTCATTTTGGAATTCAGCTTCCTTCAACACTGAGACATCATACCTTCACTTCCCTGCATTCCGTGGAGAGCTAAGTGCCGACGTGGCTTTCTTTTTTAAGACCACAGCTTCCTCTGGGGTGTTTGTGGAGAATCTGGGGATCACAGATTTTATCAGGCTGGAGCTGCGCAGTGAGTCACCCTCTGTGGATAAAACCACCTGGCGTTCAGTACAGTAATTGGCAATAAACCCCTTAGCTGATCGAATTCCTGAGATATTGGCTACTTCCTTTATCAGTTGCATTTCTTTATTAAATATTAAATTCTATGATTTTTAATAACAATTTTAAGAGACCAAAATTATGATTCATCATATACACAATAATCTACCATAATTATTGTGCCACCTTAATTCTAACTGCCTGCACTCAAGGTCAAATAGCTAATGGTTCACCAAATCATTAAACCATTTGATTGAAATGACTGCTCGTATTGTTTATGCATTCACCCAAACCTTAATTTCTTACTATCAGAATTTCACATAGTTCTTTTAAAATTTTATGATGCTTTAAACCACCTTTGAATAAAAATCACTTATACATATAAAGCCAGATAGTATGTTAGTTATGTATGTTAGTATGATAGTATGTTAGTTTTCTTTCTGAAGGTAAATATCTCTACTACTTAGGGCTTAACAAGATGAATAATAAATTCTGAGAAGAATATGTTAAAATTAGTTTTTTTCCCCTCCAAGATATAAATTTATTTCCCCCTCCAACCCCAACTCAGATGAACTTTTTTCCTCACCAATTTCACTGTTTCCTTTCATAAGGGGCATACACGGTGCTTTTCTGAATCCAAAAATACTTTTCTTAAGTCTACTCAAAATTTTCTCCCCCACAAACTAACCTGAGCTCCAGGCATCTTTACTATTTCCAGCTCCTGCAGAAGTGACCTTCTCCTTCGATGTGGGGAATGGGCCCTGTGAGGTCACCGTGCAGTCGCCCACTCCCTTTAACGACAATCGGTGGCACCACGTGAGGGCGGAGAGGAACGTGAAAGAAGCCTCACTGCAGGTGGATCAGCTCCCGCAGAGGACACAGCCTGCACCCCCTGATGGGCACGTCCGCTTGCAGCTCAACAGCCAGCTCTTCGTTGGTGAGAGCCGTGGGTTCCCGAGGAACTGTGCTGTGAGGACAGAGATGAGCCCAGAGAAACCCACAGCTGTAAAAGTAGAGGTTCTAGCAATGATAACAGCCCCATTTACTAAAAGCTTCATATTGAATATTTAATATCTCCTTCCATAGGTATTATTGTCCCCAGGTGACAGATGAGATGATGGCGGCTAAGAGAAATCTGGAGACTTGATCCTGAAACCCAACTAGAAGAGAAGTCCAAACCCGTGTTTGGTTGATTCCCAAGCTTGTGCTCAGATGTTAGAGACAGTTGTGTTTGTTTCAGCTACTTCTTAGCAGCACCGTTTATAAAATAATTAGCTATTTTATTCCATTTTGCCTATTGGTACATAGAGGACCCTTTTCATTGGGGCATTCACCCACTAGCATCTTCTCAAAAATAGTCCACTGTGAGAGGAGATCCAAAGAAGCAGCACAGTGTGTGTATCCAAGGAGTGGCTTTCACCGGCCCTGCCCCTGGTTTCCCTCTGCCCTGCCCTCCCTTCTAGTACGCTCAGCTCTGTGCTTATAACTGGATCTTGCGCCTTCATTCTCATACTCTGTTCATTTAAAGATTACAGCTCTGGGGGATGTAGACCTTCCCTTTACTTTACTTGTTTCTTGTTTGCTTTTCCCAAAGGGAATAACCATGTTTTGCTACACTGCTTTTCAAACAACTCTATTCTAATTTGAAAACTAAGCAGAATAAGGAAGCAGTTCTCACTTGTCATTTCTCATGCATTTTAAAGTAAATAAGAGCACAGTCCAATTAAAAACATATAAATCACAAATTATCACATAGCCTGCTTTGCTGGAGGACACCAAAGCATCTAGGGGCTAGCACTATCTAGTGAATTCAAATGTGTGTGTGTGTGTGTATGTGTGTGTGTGTATACATACAGCTCATAGCACCATAAAACTCAGCTTCAACTACAGTATGTTTTCAATGAGATGAGGATTCACTTCAAATCATCAAACTGCTTGACACAAAGAACACACCAATGGGTCAAATTAAATCAATTTTATTTTCTGATTTATAATCATGAGGTCTAATTAATGGAAATCCTAGGAACAAAGATAACATGAATATCCATCTAAAATTAGCGCTTACACTAGGACAACGTTTCTGAAACCTGTGAAGCTAGTTGAAAATTAAGATTTGAGGGATTTTCCCCAAGAGCATTCAATCAGAATATCTCAGAATGGGTCTAAGAATCTGTGTTTTAACAAGCTCTTCAGGTGATTCCTCTGCTCCCATATTTCCTGAGGCTCACATTAGGCATGCTATAAAAGAGAAGGGAGGAGATGTTATTTAGTGAAGGTTATAGCACTGTCCTCAGAGAGGACAGACCTTAGATAGATCCTATATTTTGGTTTCACCCCTTTGGCCTTCTCTTTCTTTGCTTCCCCCTCAATTCCTTTTTACAACTTTATAATTGAGGACTCTTCCAAATAGGAAATGTATCCACTTATATGTTGTTATATTGCAGAAACTTTGGATCATTTTATGTAACCTTTTTAATGCACTTCATTGTCTATAAATGTAAACTTTAGAAAAACATCAGCAGTCTTTATTCTGTTCTTTATCAAAGAACATATGCAAAAATTCTCCAAAAACTTGAGGTATTTTTAGAATAAATATTGACCAACTTGAACCTAAAACATTTATTGCCACCAATGTTTTCTTCAACACTTTTTGAGGATTCCTAACATTTGATCACAATTTACGTTTCCAAATTATATTTGGTTCGTACCATATTGACTTTTTTTGACATTATCTAGAAGGCCTCAATTTGGAATGGACATAAAATCCTGAATGAGATACCAAGGAATGTGTTTCCATGAACGGTGCTTCCCTTGCAGGTGGAACAGCCACCCGCCAGAGAGGCTTCCTGGGATGCCTTCGTTCCCTGCAGCTGAATGGGATGACGTTAGATCTGGAGGAAAGAGCCACAAAGACGCCGGGAGTGGAGCCAGGGTGCCCGGGCCACTGCAGCAGCTATGGACACTTGTGTCACAATGGGGGGAGATGTAGGGAGAAGCCCAGGGGAGTCGTGTGTGACTGCACCTTCTCTGCCTTCACTGGGCCATTCTGCTCGAAAGGTAAGTTGGAACAAGGAACAGGTGACAGGTAAACATGGAAACTTAATGGGAAGAACATTTCTGGCTTTTGACATTATAAGGAAAGGATAAAACAGTTCTGTGTGATTATTTGAAACAGAATTGTTTTTGTCCCAAATTCCTCTGTTTAATTTAAGAGGACATATGATTCTGTTTGAAAAGCCTATGGGCCCTTCTATTAAATCTGGTACCGTCCTCTGGATTTCTCAAAAGATCATCAGTACAGAGCCCTTTGGAGAGCAAAAACCTTTAAATTATACATTTACACTGGAGATTTAATTTTATGTGAAGTAGGTTGAAGCATATTGAGGCAATACTGAAATCTCTACTAAGTGTTATTCAGTTCTGGGCTATGGACAAAGCGGGGTTAGTTATTGTTTTAATCATTCTTTTTTTTTTTTAATCTTAAAATTAAAAGAAAAAACAATAAAGCATGTCATTATTATTTTCTCCCTGGGGGTATTTAAGGATGAGAGACAGTCTTTAAATATACATAAAGCAAGACCCTTGTACTTAAACATTGCTAACAGAGCAAAAATGTGCCTCATTCCAGAGATTTCTGCATATTTTAGAACTGGCTCCTCAGTGATCTACAATTTTCAAGAGCATTCCAATTACACCTCAAGTAAGAACTCCAGCTCCTTTGTGACTTTATTTCACAAGGATGTGACACCGAATAGAGAAATGATTACACTGAGCTTCCGAACAACGGGAACACCCAGCTTACTGCTCTACGTGAGCTCCTTCTATGAGGAATATCTTTCAGTTATCCTCGCTCAAAATGGTAAGTGTCTTTAATGTAAGAACAGGAAGATTGAATTGGAACAAGGTACAATAGAGATATGGGCCCTCTCAGTGTTCAAGTTACAGGTAAGGAAACACATACCATCCGACTCGCATTTTATTGGCGTCGGTTTATTTTTCGTTATAACTAAAATGTTTATCGTGAAAGTTAACAATTCAAGGATTAAATTAAGATGCCTTTTGCCCAAGTACAATCATTTTACATATTTGATGTGAAACTGCTTCTTATTATTGCTCGGAGGCCTTTACTTCATGATTAATGTAAATCAGTTTGCAGTTCATTTTGAAAGAAGATATCTTGTTTTATAGGTGGAAAATATTTCCTCCTTCTAAGCAAAGTAAAGAAGTACAAAGATGATATTAGTACAAACTACAGAAAAGCCAGTTTACAAATGCAGCCGATAAGTACAATTGTTCTTTACCCATCAGGAGTTAAAAAGTCATATCATATCTCCATGAAGAAAAAAATTGAAGTGTGACTCTCCCAACCAATGGCCACTTTGGCTTTCCAAGGTGTTTACAGTTGGTGATTAAAACTAAGTTTTAACCTTGCTTCATGGCAAGTGAGGGAAAAGATTTAACTTCTAGAAACGTTTTCCACAATCTCTGGCTAATGGCTCTATTTTAGGCAAAAAAGTTGTGGGATAGGAGAACAGAGTGTGGTTTGGGAGAGGTAGACTTTATAGCAATCCACTTATGTCTTTCTTTTCCCTTTTTCTTGATTATGGCAGAAAC
>JAQZBX010090842.1:0-12459 GCA_029593785.1 Cabassous unicinctus
TTTTTTATTTTACCGGGAGGTCCCGGGGATCGAACCCAGGTCCCTCCATATGGCAGACAGACGCCCAACCATTTGAGCCACATCCGCCCCCTAAGCTATTGATTTTTGTATGTAGATTTTATATCCAGAAAGGTTGCTGGATTTTAAAAATAATATATTTAAGTATAATAATATGCTTAGAAACATTCTTCAATTTTCTATATAAACCATCAGTGAAAATTTTTTACTCTCTTGCCCCCGATGATTCATATACCTTTGGCATGCAGAATATATTCACCATCTCTTGAGGTCTCCATAAGTCTCACCCCAGTATAGCAGCACATCAAATTCCATAATCTCATCACCCAAATCATATTAGAATTTGAAACTGCCTAACAGGTAGGATTTGAAGACAGGGTACCAGACAAGAGGAAGCTGCAGATAAGATTCCTTCCATAAATTTTCATAAATTTTCATAAAACCCTCAACAGATCCAAAGCCAACTCCTAAGTTGCACAGGGCAAGACTCTGGGAAGCATAGCATAAAACATTTGCTGGGAGGATGGAGAAATATTAGAAATTTCAGAAGCCAGATAGTACTACAGAGAAATTATTAGAGGTCAGGTACAATTAAAGTGGAGGGTATTTGTTTGGTAAACATCTTGAACTTTTTCTTTTTTATTAAGAAATTCCATGCTCTAACATTAAGAATTAAGAGTAATGGATCTACCCTTGGAGTAAGGGCAAAACTGAATCATACCCATTTTAACAGAGATTAAACCAAGTCTTGATAGGTACAAGTCACTCTCCAATAATTTCAGTTTTGCCAGAAGAAAATTTTACACTCTTCAGAGATAAATAATGTATCTAGAGTTTCTCTAATATATTTTCACAATGTGTGCAATGCAATCCAATATCACTAGACATGTAAAGAAACAGAAAAAATTACTGTTAATCAAGAGATAAAGGGGGACAGATGTGGCTCAAATGGTTGGGTGTCTGTCTCCCACATAGAGGGACCTGGGTTCGATCCCTGGGACCTCCCGGGAAAAAAAAAAAATCAAGAGATAAAACATCAATAAAAGGAAAGAAGCTGACCAATATATAAGCCAGGTATTGAATTTAGCAGAAAAGGATTTCAAAATAACTGATTCTTATTTTAAAGAAAATAGAAGAAAACAGAGATAAAATGGATGAAAATGTGGAAATTTCCATAAAGAATTAGAATATATTAAAAGAATCAAATGAACTTTATAGAACTCAAAATACAATATCTGAGCTTAAGAACACATCAAGTAGATCAAACAACTTATCTACACAGCAGAATACAGGATTGGTAAACTTAAAGACATGCCAGTAGAAAAATATTAAAACTGAATCCGTAGGGAAAAAAACCATTGTAAACACCCCTCCCCCAGCCCTGAATAGCATAATACACATGTGGGATACTCTAAAATAGTCTAATATATGTATAATTGTAGTCACAGATAGAGAGGGGAAAGGATCATGAGACCAAAGCAGTATTTGAAGAAATAAAGGCCAAGATTTTTCTAAATCAGATGGAAGAGAACATTTGAATAATGAAGACCAAGATCTTTTTAATCAGATGAAAGATAACCCACAGAAGCTCAGTGGACTCTAAGCAGGATGAATACAAAAACAGTTTTCTATCTGTAGTATGGTCTAGACATTTAGACTTGAACCTTCATATTTTAAGTGTTTTGCAAAGTTCCCTTTCTCTCTCAATGAAGAGTAACTTTCTGAGTGTTATCACTTCTTCAAAAAATTTTATTTTGCATTTAGAAGCTACATAAAACCTATTTTTTCTCTATTTCTATGATTATTATTCTAACGTACTTATGAATGACCTAAGAATAGGGAGGAGATCAGTGTAAGGAAATGCAAAGTTAAACAATGTGTTATCCTTGATGAAATTGCAAATATAAATATAAATGAAATACAATTTTATGTGTATCAGAGCAGGAAAGAATAAAATAGATATTAAGATTACACTTTTCACCACTTAGAGAGTATAAATTGATTATACTCAAGCAATACAGAAACTTATGGTAGGTTGAATTATATAATCCAAGAAATTCATGTTTCTGTGGGTGTGAACCTATTTGTAAATCGAACCCTTTAAAGATGTATTATCAGTTAAGGTGTGGATTCATTTATGAATAGACTCTTCCAAGATCCTACTTAAGTATGGCCAAACTGAATCACGGTGCACCTTAATCCATATTACTGGAAGAAGCTAGAAGTCAGAAGTACAACCCGGGGGAGAGAAAGAGATTGACATGTGACAGGAGGCAGAGACGCAAGATAAGGAATTCAAAAGATTGCAGCAAGCCAGAATCAGAGCAATATAGATTTTGGGAAGAAAGCATAGCCTTACTGATGCCTTGATTTAGAACTTTTAGCCTCCCACACCATAAGCTGATAAATTCCTCCGATAAGCCAACCAGTGTGTGGTATTTGTCTAAGCAGCTCTAGCAAATTAAGACAAAACCAGTATCAGAAATCTTAAACTCCTTCACATCCTTGACACAGTAATTTCATTTCTAGTAATAAATCTTAAGAAAATAATTTTAGGTACAGATTTGCATGTAAGTATGTTTATTCTAACTTTACTGATAACAAAATGTCAGGCACAACACACGTTTCCAATAGTAGCTGAATGATTAATTACCCTTATTATGAAAAAGTCTGCAGCCATTTTAAATATTTATCAAGTTATTTTAAATGAAAGGTTATATAAGCATATATATATATGATTTTTATATGCAAGTATATTTTATATGTATAAAATATATAATATATACCGTATGTTCCCAACTATTTAAATAAAATTGCATGCATAAAAACAACTAGAAAAATACATACCTGTGTTAATATTATTTTTGCCTGTAAAATTATTTTCTTCTGTATACTCTTCTGTATTTCCCAACATTACTATAGGAATAGAAAGAGTATCTCATACTCCTCCCTGTCATGCACCCAGAATTCTCACTTTCCTGGTATTGCACCTTGACTAAGCCCCTCCAGAATGGCTGTCCCTCTTATCTCTTCATACTGATTAATCTTTATGATTCATTTCCAATTTCACTTTCTCCAAGAAACTTTCCAAGAACCTCTTGCTGGAAGTCATCTTTTATCACATGTAAATTGTCATAGAACATTAGTTCTACCTTCCTTATGGCCTTTTACTTTCCATATTGGATTATAGCTTTATGTTTATCTTACCTTGTGATTCAATGGGTAGTAGACTTTAAGGTCATTGAGAAAAAAGTGTCTGCTTTTGCTTTTTTCTGTATTTTACTTCATCTAGCTCAGTTCACAGTATATGGGTGTTAAAAAATCTCTGTTGAATGAATAAATTGTTGAAGAAATGGATAGTAATCAAATCCAATAATTCTATAATCCACAATATATTATGCAAAAACATGTATACATATTTCAAGAACATTGGTTAAATAAGCTGTTTTTTTCCTTAAAGAATGAATCATTATCTTAATGACAAACAAATATGATGCTTTTCATTTGCTAGTTATTTCTGTACTACGGCACATAAATTAACTTATTAAATCTTCACAATTACCCTATGAGGATATCTAGGCATGGAAGAGTTAAGTAAATTGATCAAAGTCACACATCTAGTAGGGATTTGAGCCCATATACTCTGGCTCCAGAAATCTTACTCTTAACCACATTATGCTGCTGTAAATTTTCCCTTGAGTCTTCTTAAGTATTGTATGCCTCGGAAATTTGTGGCTCCCCAAATTCTTTCATCTGAGTAGAATTAAGGTTTGGGGATTGTTATGTGTCCCCCAGAAGTATGTGTTGAAGTCCTAACCCTCATTACTTCAGAATGTGACCTTATTTGGAAATAGGGCCATTACAGATGGAATGCGATGAGTTCATCCTGGACTAGGGTAGGCTCCAAATAAAATGTGACTGGTATCTTTATAAGAAGAGGAGAAGAGACATACAAGACATAAGAGAGAAGACAGTCATGTGAAGACAAGGTAGAGACTGAAGTTATGCAGCCATGAGCCAAGGAACGCCTGGGTCCACCAGAAACCAGGAAAGAGGCATGGAACAGATTCCTTCCTGGAGACTTTAACGGAAACACAGCCCTGCCAACATCTTGGTTTTAGACTTCTGGCCTCCAGAATTGTGAGAGGATACATTTCTGTTGTTTTAAACATCCAGTTTGAGGTAGTTTGTCAGGGTAACTATAAGAAACTAATAAAGGGATGAATTACATATATATGCACATTTATATTTATTTATATATTTGCAGTGTGGGTGGGCTTCAAGGCCCAATCGAATTCAAATCAAGTGCTAATACTGGCTGTCACAGTATCACAGAATCTACTTGCTCCGATAGTTTAATCTTTTTAGTTATATCTTTGAATTAATCAACTCCAGAGTTATTCCCAGATAATCACTTTAATAATAATATATACATTGTAATAATTGCCTTTGCAAATGAATGCAGATAGTTTATTTGTCAGCTGAGTACTACCTTTGTCCTGAAATAATAAGATTTGAATAAATTTCTTTCTGTGGAAAGGGAAATATGACAACAACAAGCCTAAAATGATAGACTTGGCTCTGTCAGGTGATAATGCAGACAGATAATTCTGGAGTGAGTACCCCATTGGATCCTTGTCAAACTAAGGGTAAATGTGGGGGTTGATGGCCTTTGCTAGTCAATGCCTGGGAGAGAAAGGTAGGAGGAGCTCAAGTCTTAACCATTTCAGAATTTTTCTTGGGATTGATCACATTTGGGAAATTAATCGGAGGAACCCAAAGACTCACCTAACATATTCTGAAATTAATTGTAATATCTCACTATAGGTTATTTTAGTTTCTTTGAGGAAACAAAGACATTTAAAATAGTAGATGGAAGAACTGAGGTGCCACCAAGCCAGACTATCTGGTTTCATTACATAGACACATCCACCAGGACAATTTACTCATAATAACAGAAAGATGTAGCTAAAAGGGACAGAAGACTAGAATTCTCCTCCATCATCAATGATGTGCTCAGAATAGTTGAAGAACTGCCATCATCATTTTCTCCACCCCAGAAAAAAGCTTGTACATCAAGATTATTTCAGAGCTTCAGAAATATAGGTCCTGAGTCTATAAAAAACCAGTCAGTTCAGTGGAAAAATAAGTCCATCATAGTTGTATATTTCCTTGTAGACAGCGCCAACACGTTCATTGATCTTTTATACTCTTCAACTCATCATAGTTATTGTGGTGTCATGCCTCTTTAATTGTGTACTAATAAACCTTGTCAAGTTTGCTGGTAGCCCATATGCAGATGATCTTTTGTGCTTCCAGCACTTAGGTTATGTACGATCTGTCAGTAATATGTCCTATTATGTCTACTCTCAGAGCACACAAATCCTCTCTCCAGAATGACAGATGTACTATAACTCTAAATAGTTTCTTATTTAGCCAAAGCCACAGCATTTTATTGCTTAAGAGTAAAAGAAGCTTGTAAATACCAAGAAAAATGACATCTCCATACACATGTTTTGTAATACTCTATCCCCAATTACAAATAACAATACCTGCATGTGGTACATAATTCTAATGATATAATCCAGTCTTAGTATTTTACTGCCATTCATAAACTGCTTCAGCAGAACTACTTGTAATTTATGGCATCAATAGAGCTCTTTAAATTACATCCTATATTATGTCGTAGGGCATGTATTGCCCTATGGTCTCACATGCAATGTCAGAGACATTTTAGTACATGATATCATTTCACTTTTTTTTCTTATAGAAGTTAACCTGATGTAGGACAAAACTTAATTCAATCAACATTTGTTCATACTTTAAACTCTGTGCATAAATAGGTAAAGGCAGGTATTAAACATATATTTTATTTTCCATAAAAATTAGTCTTTTTTTTAATTGGTTAATTTTACTGTAAAATGGAAAGAATATTTAAAGACATGGGTGCTTATCTCAATGCCATATATACATTGTAGCCAATTGTATACACATTTGGTTGATTTTTCTTCTGTTAATTTTAAAAATAAAATTTTCAGTTAACTAATTTTCCATTGATAGCTGACTATGAAAATGAAACCATGAAAATTGCACTTGAGAAGCCATCTATAGCCACCAACGAATTATTTTATTTTTAATTTGGATTTTTTGTTTTAAGAAAAGTCACAGACACTCAAACACAAAAGTTGGCTTCAGAGAAGATACCAAATTCAGTACATTGCTTAATATTTGAAGTGTTACTATCATCTTAAGTGATTTGTTTTAAGATTCAAGATGATAACTGTGATTTTTCAAAGAATTTTAAGGGAATTTGACCTTGATTTTTTTTCAGAATAAAGATACCTTTTGGTTTGAAACTTCCTCCCAAAATATGAGCCTAAAATGATCCTATGTAGTTAGAGATAAGAGTTGTAATGATTTGTAATTCAAATGCAAGCATTTCATCTGAGCATAAACAGATTTACTTACCTGGGGGAAAATTAGAGTAAGAGGCAGACAAAATAAGGTTGAAAGGCAGATAAAACCAAACACTTTTGGTTTTGTAATGATTACTTACCTCTAGCACACACAGAAAAATATGCCAGTTACCTAATGAACTTTATCTTGTCTCTTCCATTTGTGATAGTTGCTGTGTACAGTGATATGAATTGATGTCCCTAAATCTTGTTCTTATTACATAACTGTAACAACTGTGAAGTTTCTAATAACAAAATATATGTATACACATGAAAAAGAGTCTGTTTTAAAAAAATGCTCAAGTCCATTTGACTTCAGTTAATCTCTAAAGAGACTGGCTAAGAAATCAAAGAGGTAGAAGGGGTTATTTCTACATTCTATATGTCTAATATTTACCTGCAGGCATATATGAAATAATTCTTAAAAACTGTGAGATTACTTAAAATGTACAGAATTGAGCTAATGCAGATAGTAGTTGATCTTGAAGTGACACAAACCAGATAGTCTCTTAATGTTACTCTAAGGAATTTTAAACTGACTCTGTTAAAGCTGAGGTTATTTGCCTTGGGGATGCCTAATGGAAGGGTTATTATAACACCGTCCACAAATAGAGGCCTTGAGAGAAGAAGGCCATAGAACTCCATTGACAGCTAATAGATTGGGCCGTTGCCATGTCACAGTGATCTCCAGGACCAAAGGTCATGTCCCTCCCTTAATATTTAAATAAAGATACTTAACAAGAGCAGAAAACACCTTATTGCCAGTGATGGCTGCTGCTCAATTTATAAGAACCTTTACAAAGTCATGCTAATTCTCAGCCTTCTTAGAATGCACGGTAACCTTTCATAAATCCATCTTTTCCAGATGTCCTTGGAAATGACAGTTATAAAACTACAAATGATTTGTAATGTGAAATGGGACTGACAGACTTGAAGATTAGGGCTATATGTACTAAAATGATTAAAGATTATAGCTAACAAAAGGCATAAAATGCATCCATAAACAGCTGCTGAAGTAGCTCAAGATTACTTTAAACATGAATGTTGGGGAAAAAAAGAAGAAAAACTTATGGTTGTAATATTACAAGTAGCAGTTTACTTCATCAAGATAATGGAGCAGAATTCCTCTGTTTGGATCAGCTGAAGACAAATTGCAAACCAGTTATGCTTTATTTTTAAGGCAGCAGAATTTTTTTCTCTTACATTGTTAATATAAACATATAAACTTGATTTTTAAACTCTCTAAGGAATACTGGACTAGTTTAACTTAATTCTATATACTTCTTTCTTAACTTTTAAAAGTGAATCAACCAAATGCCTTATCCTATTAACATATCTAAAGAGAATCACAAATCAAAACTAATGAAAAAGAATTTTCATACTAATTCTTTACCACAGAAATGACTTTCATCAACAGGATAAGGTGGGGCTGTATGTTTAAGCAATACATATGAGTGGATATTTTCGCTATCTAGTTTTCAAGGAAATTGAAAGTCAGGCAATGATGTGAGGCAAAAACTAGATGGCAGCAACCTGAGATTCTTAATATAACTTAAAAATAAAACCAAAAGCTACATTTTTGTATAATTTTGAAAAACCTACATGATCAGAGACCCACTTTCTGGCACCTTCAAGAGTCCATTTAGAGCTGGCCTGTCTCAGAAACCAAGACGATAACAAGAGTTTGGAGATGCACCATGACTTTCTGAGGGAAAGGAAAACATAGGCTGTCCTGTTTTTTGCACTTTTTTTCTGTTTGCTGCCCATTCCTTTTCTTCATCATGTCCTCTGCCTGAATTCTATTCCTTCCATTTTATTCTCATTTCTCCTCTCCTGATGACTATTGTTCCATAAAAATGAGACTGAGCTCATGACTATGATTCTTTTAGGTTTGGGGGGAAAAAATTTAAAATCAATAGAAAGCATAATGGATGAATCTATTCCTTCAGATTTAAGTACCTTGTTTGCTTTCTCAGAGCTTGAAAGTGAGCCATAAACAAATCAATCTTAGTGACCTGGACCTAGAATTATATTAAAGACTTTTTTTGCAGATGATCTAATACATCTTTGAAACAGGAAATAATACATTTTCAAGGAGTCTCTTAGTTTTCCTGTGAATAGTTGCATTCATTAGATCAAATTTACTTAAAGTAGAAAGTTCCTATATAAACATTTCTGGAAACTGCATGTGTGTTAAGTTTAGTTAACTATAAAATATATTTGACCAAAGCCTGGAGGAGGGATATTTCCTTTTTTTGCTTATTTTTCCAGTGCCATAAAATGCACTATCATGTTTACAGTATATCATAGTGATGTCATATGCAGAACACTAAAACAGATGATGTTTTCAGTATGTGGATAAAAAACCCAGAGCTCACTAGGAGCTTGGAAAACAAAAACGTTATAAGGAGACTGGGTGGACTGCACCAGTTAGGTGAAGTCTTTGAGAAAACCATGGCATGCCTTACTTGTCACATGGTCGACTTATTTTCCTTTCTCACCCAGTCCATCTTATGAAGTAACTTGGTGGTTAAGTGAGGAAAGTAATACAGTATGAGGTCAAGCTACCGAGCCATGAAAACTTTCCTTTTCTAGATATTTTGAGCATTGGGCCAACAATGTTTATTTCATTCATCCATCATTACCTTAACATTTATTTATACACTGGAGCCAAGAAAACTGACCTTTCCTGGGTTCTCTGAGAATTTGACCTGCAGTGTGCATTTCATCCATTCACTCACCATTTGTCTTCCATGTACCAGCAACTTTCCTGGGCACTGTGGGGAATAAAAATGAACCCTGCAGCGCCTCCCTCTTTAGAGAACTGCCAATCATCTTAGAATTATACATGCATCAGATGACTTGGCCTCCTTCATCTTCATTTTGACCCTCATCTTCAATTTTAAATGATACAATACTTTCACCGAAAAAGGTAACTGCAGTTGTCATTCTTACCTCACTAAGCTGTGGGTTCCTATAGGGAAGGAGCTATGCTTCATCATTTTTATAACCCCAGGGCAAATGTTCAATAAAAATTTGTGGAATGAATGAATGAATAAACAGGAGATATAGCAGCTGATTAGACTTGATTTGTGATCTCTGGGTTACCGGTCTTCAATTTGAGGTGCTCAAGCACCCAGTGGCACTGTATTTTTAACCATCTTCGAAACTCTTCTACTCCAAACTTTGTTTTGGGGAAATTTAAGAAGAAACGGCAAAAGAGGAAACTTGTGATTCTAATATGGGCCAGAGAGATTCCAGCTTATGGTGCAGCTATGCATGAGAATAAAACAGACCCAAAGTCAAGGTGAAATCCACAGAATTTTCTATATCTTCTATCAAACAAAATCTGTCTTACTGTCTTTTAGAACATTTAACCCTTTCTTTGCATGATAATTTCCTCACCCAATTTTTATCTGATTTGATCTATTGCTTACTCTAAATAGCATGCATATCATATAATCTGACTGTCTCAAATGATTCTTTATCACATTTCTTCTGTCCATTCCACCTAAATGCCCCGTTCTACCTCACCTTCTTTCTGGTTGTTACACAGAAGTTTCTTGAGTACCATAGTATTCTTATTTCTCTTTTAAAGACTAATCCAGCCTGGCAGGCACAGTGCAATGTGTAGGCTGGATTGAATAAAAGCAGCATTCTCCTACCTTTCCTGTGTATAGGAAATGATACTAACAAGAATCAGATTTTCCTGGACCTGTAACAGAAAAAACAACTTCTGGTACAGTAATTCTTTGAACTGGAACCATGAGGCAAGCACTAACTTATCCTTCTATTGCATGCAATGCCTTGTGCAAGAAAGAAATTATTTTGGCTGTTGGAATGAATCTGCTTTGCGGTACTAAAATTTTTGAGGGTGTGTGAGCATTTTGATTTATTTTGAAAGATTCTATGTTCACAATTCATCCAGTTGGATCAGGAGCTTCAGTTTTGATTCTGTGTAATTTGCTTATGGTGTGGACTTAAGACAGATGTTTAAGAAGATGTTTTATAAATATATTTATTTGGTTGGAAGGATCAGTCCACGATCTCCATTGATTAGCCAAGTGACCTGAAGCAACATAATTAACCTTGGCAAAACCTATATTCTTTGTCTATAAAATGGGGATAATTATACCAACCTTAAATGGTTGCTAAGGTTTAAAGGACATCATGGAAGTAAATATCTTTTTCAAACTATATTTCCTAAAATTGTATAATAATACTTTATTTCTGGTATAAGTGTGAGCTCTTTTAAAGCTAGGATCATGTTATATTCATCTTGTAAACATTTCTACTCCTAACACCAGCCTGACACATAGCAGGTGCTCAATAAATGTTGAGTGAGTGAATAAATTCAGGGTATTCAAGGTAGAAAGATTAATGTGGGCCCTGGTCCTCAGAAAACTCATAATTTAATAGAGAAGATAGGTGTGTGTACTCTGGACTATTACACAATTTGAAATTATACCTGCATAGCCTCAATGGCCTTCTATTAATTGTCTATATGATAATTTCTCTGTTCCTTCTTTTTCTGTGTGCAAATACATAATAATATTCAAGTTCATACCAATATATGCTATTTTAAAATTCTTATGAATTTTACCATATAAACAAAGAAAAATAGACTCAGAGATTTTCGAGTTGGAAGAGGGTTTTTAGATAACATATCTAATGAGGAAAGTACGTCCATATTAAGTGGATGTTCTTTTAAGGATGATCTGCAAGCAAACCCCTTTCCTATTTCCCTGCATTTGATGTAGGAACAATGGCCTTCCATAAAATACATACAACTGAACTTTGTGATTTCTCCTGAGAAAGGGAAAGTAAGACTAATGTTTAACTATAGTGAGAAATTTCTTGAACTGATTAAGATGTCTGTTATAATAACTTACATCTCAATGATATCTCCTACCAGGAATATTCTTGTTGACAAACCAGGGAAAGCTCTACTTACATAGAAAGTGCTTAAATAATTCCTGTTGCATGAATGGACCCGATGACCTCATAGGTCCTTCCCCCTGAAATTCTATGCAGATGAAAAGCCCAGAACAATTGGGTGCTAGAAACCCTAGCTCTCCTCTGTGTAATTGTATCTGTGACATGAAATCACTTACCTCTGGAGGTTGGTGTTGAACACTAATTGGCCACAGATGCTTTAATGATGAAGGAAAGGAAACACACACACAC
Organism: Cabassous unicinctus; assembly: GCA_029593785.1. Classification (NCBI taxonomy): domain Eukaryota; kingdom Metazoa; phylum Chordata; class Mammalia; order Cingulata; family Chlamyphoridae; genus Cabassous; species Cabassous unicinctus. The sequence continues at coordinate 11,661 of JAQZBX010090842.1, forward strand.
ACACGGGTCAATTCAAAGTTCTGCTTAGTTCCACCCACAGTTCAGCATCAGTCACTTGCAGGTGAAGTTTAATATGACTATAGTGAGGTCCAAAAGCAACAGACAAAGAACCTAAGGTAGGGAGATTTCAAGTGTAGTGGACAATTCTATTAGAGGAATCTCCACACAGTATTGCACAGCTTATGACATCCTCTTCAGATGCAAAGCCTTATTTTGGTATTTTATTTCTGCAAAGCATTTTATCTTTACATCAGCATTTAGATAGGGGAATATTGATATCTTCATTTTGCAGAAAGGAAAAACAAAGCACAGAACAGTTAGGGACCTACCTAAGGTGACCTACTTCTGGAGATGACAACTCATTGCTGCAGAGATGAGAACTCAGGTTGATGAGTATGGTTCCAGTGGTGTTCATTAGTTAGCTAACTTGTGAAATTGTTTCATAGTAGCACACCTCATACCTACTTGGTGGGACAAGGCTGTTGTAATGGAAGTAAAGATGAGTATGAGGTTGCATGGTAGGGAAATAATAAATTTTAAACCAACTTGTTCCTGCCTGTAAGAAGGGTATATAAAAACACAACCCAACTAAAAAGCAAAAATAAAAATGATGTATTTATTTAGCATAGAGGTCCCTGATTTCCTTCCTTCTTACCTTCATTTCTTCTTACTTTCCTTCTTTCTTTCCTTCCTTTCTTCCTCCCTCCCTCCCTCCCTCCCTTCCTTCCTCGCTCCCTCCCTCCTTTTTCTCTCTCTCCCTCTTCATCCTTCACTTCCTCCCTCCCTTTCTTCCTCTCTC
>JAQZBX010090843.1:0-12470 GCA_029593785.1 Cabassous unicinctus
TTTATGTATGAGTGATATACTTCAATAAATTTGAAAAAAAAAAAAAAAGGAGACACAGAGAGAGGGACCCAGGAAAGGGGAGCACTGCCATATTTGATTCTGCCAAGTGAGAGAAAGGACTCTAGTTTTGCCCACACTTGAGCTCAAGGAGAGAAGCCCCAAGAGGCTCAAAGAGCAGAGGACCGGGGTGAGATGAGCCATATGCCTCATAGATCACAGCTGAATTTGGGAAGAAAATGGAACACCTGAGTCTGAGAGAGGAGGCCCAGTGAACAACAAGCCCTATGTCTGGGTGCCCTCAGCTGAGCTCCAGGAAACAGTAGATTCTGGAAGGGAAGGCAGAGATAGGTGGCCATTTTGCTTCACAACATGGCAGCTGACTTGGGTGAGAAAACATCTGTGCTGGTGCCTTGATTTGGACATTTTATGGCCTTGGAACTGTAAGCTTTTACTGAAAATAAATCCCCATTATAAAACCCAACACATGTCTGGTACATCATATCGGCAGTTCTGTGGCAGACTAAGATAGGGCCCTTCTACAGATTGGCAGTTTCTAGAATCTGACCTTGAGAGGTCCTGAAAGAATCCCTCCTCAGAGATGGGCTACCCAGGGTTCTTTCAAGTGAATCAAGAAGGTAATACATTTTCCAGGAGCCTGGAGCCCTTCTCTGCTGCTGGGAGGTGGAGCCACAGCCCAGGGCCAGTGTGTTGAAACTGGTTCCTTTGTGAGTATAATTATCTCATCCAGGCATGTAACTACAGCCTCCCAGAATCTGAACCCCAATCTGGGATATCTATACAAAAGATGATTATTGAACCTCTACAGCCTGAGAGGTGATTCCATGGGGGTGTGAGGCCCTTTTCATTGAATTATTTTTAAATCAAATTTATTGAGGTATAATTTATATATAGAAAAATTTACCCTTTTCAGTGTGCAGTTGATGACTTTTGACAAACGTGTACAGTCATGTAAGCACCACCACAAGCTAAATAAAGAATATTTCAATCACTTCAAAAGGCTTCCTTGTGTCCTTTTGCAGTCAATACCCTCCACCCACCATCGCAGACACTGGCAACTCTGTAATTTTACCTTTTCCAGATTGTTGTATTATTGGAATCATACAATATACAGGCAACCTAGCGTTTGTCACTTAATGTGTTTGAGATTAACCCATGTTGTTGCATGAGCTCAGCATCAGCAGTTCATCCTCTTTCGTTAATGAGTAGTTTTCCATTGTATGGCTATACCCACAGTTTTTTTTATGGACATTTGGGTAGTGTTTTTAGTTTCCTGTGCTGCTCAAGCAAATACCATGCAATGAATCAGCTTAAACAACGGGAATTACTAGCTCATGGTTTTGAGGCTAAGAGAAAGTCCAAATCAAGACATCATGGAGGTGATGCTTTCTTACTGAAGACTGGCGTTCTGGGGCTGGCTGCTCATGATCCCTGGTCCTGGGCTCATCTGTCATGTGACAAGGCACATGGTGGCTTCTCCTGGCCTCTCCCTTCTCTTCCAAGTTCCACTGAATATCAGCCTCTTGTTTCCTGTGGCTTTCTCTCTCTGCCTGAAATTTATTCTGCTAATAAAGGGCTCCAGTGATAAGATTAAGACCTATCCTGAAATACCCTCATCAAAAGTTTCACACCCACAGGAACAGATTAAGTTTAAGAACATGTATTTCTGGGGTACATACAACTTCAATCTACCACAGTTAGTTTCTCATTTTTAGTAATTATGAATAGTGCTGCTATGAACATTTGTCTGCCAGTTTTTGCATAGACATGTGTTTTCATTTCCCCTAAAGACCCAGGAGTGAGATTGCTGAGTCATATAGTAGGTATATGTTTAACTTTATAAGAAATGGCCAAACTGTTTTTATAAAATGGTTGCACCGTTTTACATCCCCATCAGCAATGTAGGAGACTTCCATTTCCTCCACATCCTCACCAGCACTTAGTATTGTCGATCTTTTTAATCTTAACCATCTAATAGGTGGGTGGTGGTATCTTTTCGTGATTTTAATTTACATTTCAACATGATTAATGATGTGGAGCATCTTTTCATGTACTTAGTGGCTATCTGTATATCTTCTTTGAGGATATGTTGGTTTAAATATTTTGCCCATTTTTTTAAACAATTGCTGTCCAAAGGGCTTCCTAGCATTGGGGAAAATTGGCATTTTCACGGCCTGAGCACTACTCTGAACACGGGCCACCAAGAGCCTGTTCATTCAGCAGCAGAGCTCCCAACTCTGGGCTGTGAACGTCTACATGTCACACCTGCTCCCAACCCCCAGACTCACTTCACAGGCTGTGCAAGCTACAGGCCAGCCAAGGGGACACCCGACTGGGGCTGCAGCGAGGACACACCTCGGCCCTGTCCTGCCCTTCTGGTGGGCAACTCCTGCCCCAGGGCACCCAGAGGGGGAAGACATGCACTCACACTGAATACTCTGAATGGGTGAAATAATGGTACCTGCAAACATAAATTAGTAAATAATCGTAAAGCATTTAAATCAGTGCCGAGCAAACAGCAAGTGCTCATTAAAGTGTCATCTATTATTGTTATTGTAATCTAGCAATTCAAAATTTGACAAAAAATGTTCTTCTGTTAGGAACCTGATGTCCAGGCCCTAAAACGGCCCCTGACTTAGAGAGTAACACTCACCTCAGAGAGGGTCCTGTTCATGTTACAGACCCGCCCACACCTGTCTCGGTCGGGGCTGAGCTCAGAGGCACTAGGTGGGTTGCAGTTTCCCACCCACAGCCCACAGGATTGCAAGGTCATCTGTTAGCATCACCTGGTGTCACCTGCCTTCTCTCCTCTAGCGGTCCCTGCAGTCTAGTGGCACACACACACACACACACACACACAGTTGTACACAGACCTGGCCTTGCACCCCTTTTCCTCCATCAGGGACACCTCATCCCCAAACACTGTGTGTTCCAGATGCTGCTCTCAAGCTCCTCTTTCCAGATAGAGGTCACTGTCACCCTCAGTCTCCTGGACCCCTCTGGCCAATATCTCCTGGATGGTGACTGTGGCAGTGACTGTGGAAGCAGAGAGGGTGCCGGGCACGTGGGGAATGGGGAGCTGGTATCACAGCTGCAGCCAGGCTGTGCAAACAAGAGCACTCGTGGGAGAGGGGGCAGCAAAGGGTAGGGGCTACCCTGTCATGCAGAAGTTTCGGGTCTAGGCCCTCCCCCCAAACACTCACAGGACTACCTAACTTCCCTTTGGTGTTTCTAATTCCACAGGTAATATATGAGGACAGAACAAGCCATACAGGCTACTTCACACACAACACACACACCCTCTGCTCCCTCCCCAAGCCTCCCAGAGTCCACCACCAGAGCAGAGAGGGCGGGGTCCTTCTGTCCTCCTTCTCCATTCACCACCCATACGCTCAACACCCTGAGTGAGCGCGTGTGTGTGTGCCTGCAAGCATGTGAGTGTGGAAATGGTTTCTTAGGATAAGTATTGTTCTGAATTGCATTTGTTCCTTAGCCCCAGAGCTCTGTGAATATACTAAAAACCACTGAATTATACACTTTAAGTGGGTAAATTGTGTGGGGTGTGACTTATATCTCAATAAAGCTGCTAAAAAATAATTTTAAAATAATTTTAATGGGTGAGCCACAGTTTCCAACCTCAGTGTGAAAATAATTGGCAGAAAAATAGCAGCAACAACAATTGGTATGTGGTGTGGTAAGTGTTGTGGCAGAGGTGGGGTGAGCGCCCCACAGAGACTCAGTGAATGGCAAATGCTGGTTCACGCTGGGGAGCACCCCACCCCCACCCCAGATCCCCCCTTCTCTAAGTCTGTACTTACTGAGGTGGGCAGAGGCTGTCAATCCAAACCTTGGGATCAGTCCAGACACCCTGTGGGAGGCCCAGTGGCCCCAGGACCTGCTCTGGCCCATTTGCTCAGCCATGATGGGGCCCAGGCCCGTCTCCCCGGCACCCTGCCTGCCCCACAGCCCCATTCCTCGACTGCCAGGTCTCCATCCCCACAAGAGGAACAAGCCCAGTAACTCTAAGACATGACCTCAGCTGCAGAGGAGCCTGGCAAAAGCCACTTTAGAGTTTCAGCTTCTCGTTAGAGGAGCTGGGAAGGGTGCTGGCCACAGCCCCAGCTCTTCCTCTCTCAAGCTGTAGGGCTCCTGGGGCCTTTGGTGGCCTTGTCTGTGAAATGGGGACCATCCACCTTGCAGAACCGTGTGAGGATTCAAGATGGCAGACGTAAAGGCCTAGCTCAGTGCCGGCATGCAGCTGGTGCCTAATCCATGCTACACACAGTTACAATGTGTGAGGGCTAAAGAACATATTCTGATGCTATCACTTGGAAGTGGGAGGTGCCCAGGCTGCAGAACTAGGGTTCACGTTGTCAGGACTATTCCTATAACTTGACAGGCCTGAACACAACCATCCGGCTTGTACCCAAAGGGAAAGGGCAACACCTCATAACTGAAGCACCTTTGGCCTGCCTGGGAGATCTGTGCCCCACACGCACTTCACCTTGGTCTGGGGAGAAGTTTCATCCCACACGCCAGTGTACCAGATGGCCATGAGAGCCAAGGCCTCGGCGGGCTGCCTTTACAAGCACGTTAACCTCCATAGAGATTCGTGGGGGGCGGTGGATAGACCCGGTGCAGCGCTGAGGGCAAGCTGGCTGGCTGCATTTCACTGTGGTTATTAAAAGGTTTAAGACCAGATCAATTAGTTGTAAATGCAGTTTAAGAACTGAGTGGGCTATAGTATTTGCAAAAATCATTTACCCCTGCAAAAACATGCTGTACAGACCATGTCTGTTCAAGTGTTCAAGCCAGATGAGTCAATGAAGATGTTAGGGGCCCCAGGTGCTGGCTAAGTTTGGAGGAGAGAGAGATAAATCATTCAACCAGCATTTATTTATGGAGTGCTTGCTCTTCCAAGTACTCTGCTAGTCAGTGAATAAGACAGGGGTGGGCCCTGCCCTCAGGGGCCTGGTGTTCAAGTTGGGGAGCAAATAGAGAAATAGGCAAATAAATGAAGTGATTACAAATCAGGTAAGCATTCACGTGTGATGAGGAAAATAAACAAAAGACTGAGAAGATAATAGCACTGGGTGACCAGGGGCCTCTCTGCTAGCCTGACATTTAGACTGAGACCTGAAGGATAGAGGATGAGCCAGCCATGGAAAGAAAGCAAGAAAAATATTACGGAAAGGGAATGGTAAATGCAAATGGCCTGAGGCAGAAAAGAATGTGTTGGCTCAACCCCCGCAAATTTAGCCAGAGCACAGAAAGAGAGGGCCAGGAGCAGATTGGAAGGGGAGGGGAGGACCATGGAAGCCATGATAGAAAGCATGGACTTTAGTTGGATGGGAAGCCGCTGGAAGGCTTATAGCAGAGAAGTAATGTGCTGCAACTTAGGTTTGTGCAATACCACTCTTCTGCTGCTATTTGGTTAGTGGACACAAGAGCAGAGCAGAGAGACCTGTTAGAAGGCCTCTGGTTACTTAGATGAGAGGGTGGTAGTAGAGATGGGAAGAAAGACCTGGAACCCCAATCTGACCTGCTATGGCTGTTATTTGCAGACAAGAATTTGCTTCACAAGGACGTGAACGGACATTTGCACATCAATGTTCTTAGTGGCATTGTACACGATTGCTAGAAGATGGAAACAACCCAAATGTCCATCAACCAATGAACGGATAAACAAAATGTAGTATATACATATGAAGGAAAACTATTCAGCTGTGAGAAGAAATGAAGTCAGGATGCATATGACAGTGTGGGTGAACCTTGAAAACATTATGTTGAGTGAAATAAGCCAGACACAAAAGGACAAATATTGTATGGTCTCACTAATATGAACTAAGTATGATGAATAAACTCATAGAGTCAAACTCTGGAGTATAGATTACTAGGAGATAGAATGCAGGTTGAGAAGGGAGAGCTGATGCTGAATGTATGTAGAATGTTTAATAAGGTGGATTGTAAATGTGGGGGAATGGATAGAGTTGATGGTAACACATTATAGTGATTATAACGGGGCAGTCTAGGAAGGCTAATTGAAAGAAAGCTGGAGGATAATCTAGTGACTGTATAACATAGTAATTTAGGTGGTGGATGATGATTGTGGTTAATAGGACAAACACAAGAATATTCCTCTATTACAAAGTGTTAAGACTATGGAGCTACACGGAAAAATACAACTGATGTAACGTATAGACTATAGTCAACAGTAATATTGTAATATTTTTACAGCAATGGCAAAGAAATTACTATACCAGTACTAAGGGTCAATAATGGGGGGTGAATAAGGGGGTATGAGATTTTTCCTTGGAGTAATGAAAATGTTCTGGAATGGACTGAACTGATGACAGTTTTTGCTGTGATAAAACTGAGAGCCACTGAGTGTACACTTTGGATGGATTGTGCATGGCAGGGGTCCATATAACACAGTGAACCCTGTGCTGAATGATGGACTGTGGTTAACAGCACAAATATGAGAAAATTCCCTGATGAACTATAACAAAGATACAATACTAATACATGGTGTTAATAACACGATGACTTGTGGTAAAAATACACCAAATAGGGAAGCGGTGGTGGCTAAATTGGTTGGGCTCCCATTTACCATATGGGAGGCCCTGGGTTCAATTCCTGGGGCCTCCTGGTGAAGGCAAGCCAGCTTGCACAGTGCGGTGAGCAAGCTGGCACAACAAGATGATACAAAGGGAGACAAGTAGACATAGAAAAATGCACAGCAAATGGACACAATGAGCATAAGCAGCAAGGGGGGGATAAATAAATAAATAAAAATAAATCTTTAAAAAAAATACACCAAATATAAGCTATGGAGTATAGAGAGCAGTAATTTTATGATGATGATATTTAATCAATTGTAACGAATGTGTCACAGCAGTGTAAGGTGTTGGTGGTGGGGCAATGTATGGGAATCCAAGTAAGCACATGAAAAGACGCTTAACATTGTTATTCATTAGGGAAATGCAAAGTAAAACCCAGTAAGACACACCTAAAAGAATGCCTAAAATCCAAAACACCAACAATATCAAGCATTGGAGGATATGGAAGAACACTGTCAGTGGAAATGTAAAATGTATTGGAAACAGTTTGGCATTTTCTTAAAGTTAAACATATACCAACTATATGAATCAAACATTCTATTCCTAGGTATTTACCCAAAAGAATTGGAAACATGTGTCCTTGCAAAGACTTGTACACACATGCTCATAGCAGCTTTATTTGTAACAGCCCAAAACTGGAAACAACCCAAATGTCCAACACCAGGTGAAAGGATTTCTTAAAAAGTGCTATGTCCACACAATAGAATACTAGTCAACATTTAAAAGGGATAACCTCTTGATACATGCAGCATTATGGATGAATGCCAGAATAATTGTACTGAATAGAAGAATCCAGACAAAATAAGGAGCACATATTGTATGATTCCAATTATATATAATTCTAGAGAAATGCAAACTAATTTATAGTGGCAGTTAGCAGATCAGTGGATGCCTGGGGCATGGGTTGGGAGCAGGGAAAGGAAAAAAAATAATTTCCTTCAGTTCTGAGGTAAAGAAACTGTGTGTGTGTATGTGTGTGTGTGTATGTGTGTGTGTGTGCATGCACATGTGTATGTATTTGTGTATTAAATCCTGCCAGGCTCCCTTCAGGTTGAAAGCAATATGTCTCAGCAATGCCATATTCCCTTCATGAACTATTTGCTGTCTGGTTGTGCCTGGATTCAAGTCCATTCCTCTCTTTTAGGATGCAGCTGAAAGTAAAGAGCAGCAACTCTGTTTTAGTTTGCTAAAAAAAATGCTGGGAACAATATGCCAGAAATGGGTTGGCTTTCACAATGGAATTTATTAGGTTAAAAGCTTACAGACCTGAGGCCATGGAAGTGTCCAAATCCAGGCATCATCAGAGATGCTTTCTCACTGAGCTGTAGCTATGGGCGATCAGGCACATAGCAAGGTTCATCTCTCCCCTCTCTCTGGGGACTTGTTGCCTTCAGCTTTGGGCCACTCCTCTATTGGCCTTTCTCTCTCTCCTGGGTTCATCAACTTCTGTAGGCTTCTCTCTGTCTCTTCCATTTTTTCCTGTGTCTGCAGCTTCTTATTCCTCTTTTTATAAAGGACTCCAGTATGGGGATTAAGACCCATCCTGGGTCACGCAATCTAATCAAAGGCCCTTAACTCAGGTAATTTAATCAAAAGGTCCCACCTACAATAGAGTTACACGGACAGGACTGGATTAGCTTTATGAACAGGATTTTTCTGGGGTCCACCAGCATCAAACTGTCACAAGACCCATTCTGGATTTTCCCTAACATTTCCCAACTCTAAAGCCTCAGTTGGCATGGGGTTTGTGTCCCACCACACAGCAAGTGACAGTTTGCTCAAATGCCATGCCACTGCAGAACAGGGGAGAACAGCTTTCCATCCTGGAATGACTGGATCCTCAAGATCTGCCTCCCTTTCTCCTCCAACCCACCCACACCTGCAACACTCAGCCAGCTACCAGATTTTGGCTCCGTTCGGAGTGCATTTGGCTGCAAGAAATGGTAAAACTTATTAAGGGGTTGGGGTTTGTTTGTCTCACACAACAGGAAGTCTAGGACAGTCCAGGGCTGGCACAGCTTCCTGGTGAGAACAGGGAACTCAGGTTGTCCCTTTCTTTCTGCTCCACTACTCTTCTGCCTCAGGCATGCTTCTTTGTATAAGCAACAGAAGCTGAGTTGAGATGGTTCAACAAAACAGGAGTTTATTTAAAGGAATTTAAGAGAAGTCTGGAGTAGCAGGCTCCAAACTAAGCCCCAAGGAACAGCTTCCCAAACCACACTACAGGACTGGCTTAGAGAGGAAACCACTGCCATTGGCCCCGATACTACAGTGTGTCTACCGCCGAGTGCTTACTGTGACAGCACTGCCACCAACACCTGTATCACTTTGACGTGAGTCGCCATGCACTGGTGACTACTGTGCTTCCCCTTGTTCTGTTTTCTGAACAGAAGCTCTCACTGAAGGTTTCCTATTTCTGACCAGCCACTAATAATGAGTATGTTGGGAATAGATACCTTGTCTTTTAGTTTAAAGGTGGCAGGACCACTGAAAGGCCCACCCAGGCCCTCTGGAGAATACTGCCCTGGGTGTGTGGGCTGAGGCTTTGAGCTGTCTGTTTGGCGGGCAATGAGTATTTTCTGAGAATGAGGGGCAGGGTACAAGCAAGTGTTGACGGCAGGTAGGTGGACTGTGTGGTGGTTACTGCTAGTTGTCTATGCTGTATGAATCCTCCCTTTCATCCTTACTAACAGAACCCTGGTTTGGGAGGGAATAAAAACATGTCCCTCTGAAATACTCATCTCCTTAGTTAGAGGTGGCCACATGATCCAACCTGGCCAATGAGATGTAGGGGAAAAGCTCTGGGGAAGCGAATGTTTTCTAAAGAAAAAGTCAAAGCTTTGCTAGAAGAAAGACTGCCTTTGTCCTTTTGCATCTTCCCCCCTTTTTTCCTCCTCCTGCCTGGAAACGTGATGCTGGCGATGGAGCAGCCATCTTGTGACTATGTGGTATGAGGTGACCTCATCAACTATAGTGAGGGAATTGGAGGGAACGTGAGGTTAGGAAAGAGACGAGGCACAAAATAGTGGGCAGTGGGAGAGCAAGCTTACCAGGAAAGTCAGCTGTAGCTCAAGCCCTCAAGGAACCAAGGCAGGAAGCAGTGAAAAAAAAAGAGCATGCCAGCACTATGGGAATTTTAGAAGGAAGGAGGACAAGGAGGGTAAGGGTATTTGTTTTCCTGAAGAGTGCAGCCAAGTGAAATAGATGGCCCTGCCAAGCATCTTCGAATTCCATCCATTATCTGAAACAGAAAAAACAGTGCTACTCGTGATATTCACAGGGCAATGAGCCACACGCTTGCAATTCCCCCAATCTATTAAAGTAGAGTCAAAAAATAAAACTGAAATCTAAATCAGCATTAAATTTATATGACGTTAATAAATATTTCACCATGGCTTTGGCCAGGCGGGCTGACTTTCTTGGAGGATAGGAGGGTCATGAAGATGAATAACTTTGGAATTCAGAGGTACATCTGGAGGGGAGAGCCGATGGCTGCATCCAGGCGTGTTTCCCAGGCTTGCAGCCCACTTGTCCCCAGGGACATCTAATGAAAGGGCGACACTCAGAGCAGGACATTAAGTGGTTAAATCACAGCTCCCTGTGATTTACAGTGTTGGGAAAGTACTATTTTTTTCCCCATAGTTTCATAGCTTCATTCACAGAACACAACCTTGCGCAACCAGTCTTCTGTTGTCACATCCATTTGCAATATCCAAGAGCCCCCTGTGGCAAGACGCACAGACCTGCCACTATTTTTCGGATGCAAGACGTGGGACAGTTATGGGGCTTTCTGAGGACTGCCAAATAAGTTGGCCTCAAGCCAGGACTCTGGTCCAAATCTGGTGACTCCTGGCTCAAAGCAGGTGGGGCCACATGTGGGAGGGAAGAGGACAAGAATGGGGACTAACAATTCCCTGATGGCATGAGGATGTGATTTTATATGATCCTCACATCCACCCTGCAACATGGGAATCATGCCCCCATTTTACAGATGAAGTCACTGAGGCCAGCGGATATAGGGTTATTAGCCTGGATCCAGCAGTGCTTGGATCCAGTTCCAGGTCCATGAGCTCTGGAGGCCCTGTTCTGGCCCTGGCTCCAGCCGCTGATGGCTGCTGCGAGTCCTCCTTAAGACGAGCATATATGGAACACTCATCCTACAAAGCAGAGATGGCACAGTGCATTGATTAAACACGTGGACTCTAGGGCCAGACTGTCTCAGTGTGATTCCCAGTTCTACTGCTCAATAGTTGTATGACCTTGGATAAGTTTCCTTTGTTTCCTTTTTTTAAAAAATTATTTTGTCATAACTATATATAACATGCTCATATATAAAACATGAGATTTGTGATTTTAATCATTTTAAGTGTATGATTCAGTGGCATTAACAATGTTGTGCAACTATCAACGTCTTCCATTATTAAGACTTTTTCATCACCCCAAACAGAAACTTTACCTAATCAGCAATAATTTCCCATTTCCCTTCTTTCTAGTCCCTGGTAACCTCTAATCTACTTTCTATGATTTTGCCTATTGTATATATTTCATGTAAGTGGAATCATGCAATGTTGGTCCTTTTCTGCCTGATTTATTTCACATAACATAATGTTTTAAAGGTTCATCCATGTTGTATCCTGTATCAGAGCTTCATTCCTTTTTATGGTTGAATAATATTCAATTGCATGTATATTCCACATTTTGTATATCGAATCCCAAAATGTGAAAGATTATGTTTGTAATACTCTGTGATTGCATTAGATTCAGCTGAGATGCCTTTGATTAAATTACCTGTTAATTTGTGTATTGGAAGCAGTTAAATGGTTTTGTAAGTTTCAGAGGTGTATAACAGACTGGACTTTGCCTCAAGATGAACTGTATTTCTTTCAATTGATGATATGATTTTGTAGTTGAATTGTTACTGATTTAAGGTTTTTTTTAATACTGTAATGTATTTTTGGAATTCAGAGGTTGAAGTGTAACCATTGGCCAATTTGATGTAATTATGAATTCCAAAAATATAATTGGATCATGCTTGTAAACTGATCTGTTAAACTGGACATGATTAGGTTATGATTAGGGTGTTGAGCACCACCCCTTGGTGGGTGGCGAATCAAATAAAAAAGGCATGGCAAGAGGGAAAAAAAAAAAATTACCTGTTAAAATTAGGGCTTTGATTCAACTACATCAGTAAGGTGTGACTCAGGTTGAGTACCTGCCCCCTTGGTGGGTCTATATAAATGGATACTCACTCAAGAAGACACATGGGAAGAGAGAGAGCTCTGTCATGTTTGATCCTGGGGCGCAGGGGAGAGATGAGCCATTTGTCTGATAGTTTGCAGCTGAAATCTTGTGAAGAGACCAGAGCAGCTGAGCAGCCAAGAAGGGCCAGAAAGAAACAAGCCCTATGCCAGGGACCGATATAGGAAGCCCTGAGAGACAAGCCCTATGCCAGCCTATAGCTGAGCTTGGGAAGAAGCTGGGTGCACAGAGCCTTAAGAGGAAGAAGCAGCCCAGGAAGGAGCGACCAGGCAGAGATCAGTGACCACCTTGCTTCAGCATGTGGCAACTGACTTTGGTGAGAAAGCAACCTTGGATTGGACTCTTTCGGGACTTGAAACTGTAAGCGTTCACCCCCCAATAAGTACTCTTTATAAAAGCCAACAGATTTCTGGTACTTTACATCGGCACCTCTTTGGCTGACTAGTACAGAAGCCATCGTTCCAACCCACCCGGCACAAAGGCGGAGGAGAAGACTTAAGGACACTACACTTCCTCAGAGCTGCAGAGGACGGTTGAAGGGCTGCATTTGCTGAGCAGGTAAAAAAAAAAAAA
>JAQZBX010090844.1:0-12461 GCA_029593785.1 Cabassous unicinctus
CACACTCACACTTGTACACACACACTGTCTCTCTTGGCCTCTGGCCCCCTGCCCCCTGCCCCCCACCAGGAGCCCCCAAGTTCCCAAGGCACACCCCTCTTTTGCCTTCCTGGGGTTCAGCTTTTCCAAAACCTCAGGCCCGATCGGCAGGACCTCCGCTGCTGGGCTAAAGGCAAGTATCTTGCTCCTGTGCTGCCCTTTATTTTTCTGCTTTACTATAGGTGAAACCGCTAGTTATTTTCCAATGAAAAATGGAACTGTATTTGTTCTATTTTGGCAAAATCTCACCACAGTGTCAGTGCCATGGACTCCAACAGGTGGCAGCCAGGGGTGCTCCTGGCTCTTCACACCTGGGTCTCCCTCTGAGTGAACAGCAGGTGTGTGGTCCTCCCCTGCTCTCTGTCTTTAAAATGCCACCCACCCCCATCCTGAGCTGCCCCACAGCTCAGCCGCCAGAGGGGCTCCGGGAGCGGCAGCGCTGTTTTCTTCTCACTTGCCTTTAGGAGACGAGCCCACCGGGTGGACGGGCCCAGGGTGATGGCCCACTGCTCACCTTCGGACTTATTTCAGGCTCGGAGGTTGTACATTTCAGGACCGGGATGGATCTGCATCCATCTCTAGCACCCATGGCACCCAGCAAAGTGTGGGAGACCTTGCTGTGCTCGCCCTGGTCCCTGGCATTTCTTACACTAAGTTTATCTGCCTTTTGTCAAAAATAACATCCTGTTATTCTCAGGTGCCTGAGAACGCTGGCAAATATATCCTGATGGCCAGACACGTGTGAGGCCGGTGGTGCAGCCGCCAGGTGGGGAAGGATGGGCAGATGGCCGTCCCCAACCCCTGTGCTGGGCGCTCAGCAAACGCCCAGGACACCACTTATTGGCAAGTTCGCCTGCCAGGCAGCGGCTTCTCGCATGTGAACTGATATGACCTTTTCCCTTTCTGGCTTTAGCCTCATCAAACGAGGAACCAAATCACTCTCCAGGGCTGGTGTGAAAAGCAGCAGTCCCTGCCGCCCGTCCCGGCCGTGAACGCTGGCCCCTTCTCTCCGGCCCAGGGCTGAGCCCCTCCGCACTTGCTGAGCCCCTCCGCCCACCCACCTGCTGCCCCCGCCCTCGCATGCTTTGCACCAATCGCAGTGTTAACTGGCTACCTATGAGAGCTTATGGTTTCTTTCCACGTCCTGCACAACGTTTTGTTTTGCCTGCAGTTAATATTGCGTTTTTTGTTGGCCAACCTTTCTATATACTTATCAAATAATTCTGCCCCAAGGCCTCCGCCAGCCGCTTAGTTCCAGGGTATGCGCGAATGCACCAGGCATCCCGCCCCGCTCTCTTCTCGCGAGGTTCCTCCAGGGCCGCCATCCAGCCCCTGGCCCACTCTGCCCGGCACGGCTCTCCCACCACCACCCTAGGTGCTCCCCCTCCACCCTGCGATGCCCGGCTCCTGCACCCCACATCTTCCTTCTTGGGGTGTCCCCCTTTTGGCGAGCTCATTCTTCCTGGCCCTGTGCTGTGCAGGTGAGGCCGTGCACACCTGAGCACCTGGCAGCCTGGCCGGCACGTCTGAGGGGCTTTTCAGCCTCCTTGCTCTCGGGGTGCACTGGCAATTGTTCCGCTTCACGGTGGCGCGGCACCGCCCCCGCACCCAGCTGGCGTTGCCGCACAGGAGCCCGCGGCGCCTCGGGCCGGGTCTTTGATTGGGACCTCATCTCTCCTCCACCTGCGTCCGGTAGCATCTTTTCGTCATGACGTGCTTCAGTACAGCCCTAATTTCTTCCATTGAATCTGGAAACGCACGACTTTCCCGCTCTGGGGAATTTCCACGCGCTCCTCTGTTCTCGCCAGGCGCCTTTTGTGCGTCCTGAGGCTCAGCGCTCGGGCCTCCTCCACTTAGCTGTGCCGTCCTATTTCCTGTTTGTCTCTCCTCTTCTTCTGAAAGAGTTCCTTGGCTTCAGCTTTCAGCTCTTCTGTTGAGCTTTTTCATTTCTGATCTCATATTTTTAACTTCCAAGAGGTTTTTAAATCTCTGAAAGTACTTTCTTCTCGAGTGGTGCGGGGGGGATGGCGTCGGAAGCCTCTCCGTCCGGAAGCTTCTCTGCTTCCTCACGTTGTGTTCTGCGTGTGTTTGGGTGTGATTTGCCCGCTGGCGTTTGGGCCCACTGCGTAAATAGACCATGGGCTTTGGGCCGAAGCAAACGTGGCGTGGAGCGCTCGGCCCACCGCCTGCTTTTCACCTTCACCACGCCCAGAGAGGTGGAGATTCTCGTCTTTGTTTCGGACGAGAGCACCTGGTCTAGACGAGGTTAAATAACGTGCTCGTACTTGACAGGCCCCTCGGAAGGGAAACCTCCACGGCAGAAGCCTCAGAGAGGGGCCGGTTGCTCCGTTCACACTACCGTCCCCAGGTCAGGCTTTGTCACCACGTGGCAGAGGCCAGGGCGGGCTCCGGCTGGCAGGGTGGCGCGGTGCAGGGCCCTCAGCAGAGGCGGGGGCCGCCGGGCAGGTCTGAGCGGGGCCGCTGAGGAGGCCCCCCGTGCCTGGAAGCAGCCGCAGGGCAACGTCCCGCCAGACACCACTACGCCTCGCCACGCGTCTCGGGGCCCCTGCCCTGGTGGAGGCGCCTCTGGGCTCCCGGCCCGTTTGATGGGGCTTTCCGCCCCGGAGCCCTTTGTCCTCTGCAGCCCCGCATAAAAACGAAAGATCAATATCATAACCACTTCCTCCCGCTCTGCATCTGGGCAGCGGCGCGTGACAAAGTCCTGGCCTCGGACAGCGTCGTGAGTGCACTGATAGTGGTGGCGCAGCCGCTGGCGGCTACGTGAGCAGGTCCAGGCTCCACGCACGTGGCTTCGGGACAGGACGTGGCCCCAACGCTTTATCTGCACAAAAGCTGTTCTCGGAGATCTTTCCACAGGCAGGTATGAAGGTCGTGCTCTGAGCTCGCTCCTTCTTTTTGTACTTCACGGGGTGCCCCGCCCCAGCCTGCCCCAAGTGGGCCGTCACTGTGTCTCTGCTCAGTGTGGGGGCCGTCGCCCCAGACCCCCAGTCGCTGGCCAGGATTCGGGCTGAGAGTCCCCTCACCTCACGGTGGCTTCCTGGGATGCAGTGAACTTTCTGTTCTTGAAACTTTAAACTTTGCCAGAACGGCCGGCCAGCCTCCAGGGCCTCCTGGCTTTGGTTTCCTCATCGTGTGACATCGGCCCAGTGTGCACTCACTGTTCTGCGCCCTTTTACTTTTTGCGCAGGAAAGGGGACTTTACCGGCAAGCGGTGGTCTCCTCTCGGGGGCAGTCACGTGTGATTGCCGTGAGCATCTAGCCCGTCCGGGTGGTCGCTCTTTCTGCCAGGTGCTGAGGTGTAATGAGCCATTTTGTTAGGTAGGGCCTGAGCTCGGCCACTACACCATCTGCACCGTCGTCAAGCTGATTACCTGGAGCTGGTCCCCTCTGCTGGAGACGTGGCACAGGGACAGGCCTGGGCACTGCCCTCCTGGCCCCCACTTCCCCAGGGGTGCTTTGAGGAGGAGAACCCCTTGGTGTGCTGCTCTGGGCCAGGGAAAAATACCAAATCTGTGGCCACATCCAGGCTGGCAGCTGGGAATGGGGTCTGAAAGTCACTAGTGTTTTGGGCAAATTGTCCCTTATATCCTTGGGCATAGTTATAATAGTTGTTTTAGGATCTTTGTCTAATTCCAGAATCTGGGTCATCTTGAGATCCCCACTGACTGATTTTGGGTCCCACTTTTCTGTTTGTGTGTCTAGTAATTTTGGATTGTGTTCTGGACACTGTGCTCTGTTCCTCTGGAGAGCATTGCGCTGCTGTCGTGCTGTCTACCAGGCAGTGAATGGGACTAGACTGGAATGGAAAACTCTGCTGCACTGTGGGAGCAGCTGGGCCCTGTGAGCAGCTCTTTTAGTTTCTGTTCCCAGCTTGGAGCCTGTCTCACTCTTGTATCGTTCAAGGGTCAGCCAGAGATTTTGAAAGAGTTTATACACAGATTTGGGGTTCCCTGTAGGCTCTTTCCTGCCTGGAAGTTCCTCCCACTTTTGCCTGCTGTGATCATGGGGCTCTGTTCCCTGGTTTTCCAAGCCAGTAAGACTGCAGTTTTCACTGCTTTGTGTGGGGCTCCTGCACCATTGCCCCGCCATAAAGGTTTAATTACCACAAATCCTGCTGTCTTGTTTTCACTTAGAGATCAAATCATGAAATCATTTTTAAAAACTTAAAAATCATAATCCTCTGTGTGTGGTGTACTTTGGGAGCAGAACGACACAGAAGCAGGATTGAGAAAGAGAAGGAGCTTGGAGAGAAGGATGCGCGGTGTGGGCGGGCCCCACCCCTGGAGGCCAGCGCCACCGCTGGAGTCATTCTCTCACCGCTCGTTTATAAACACTGGCTGCGTGCTCTCCGGTGAGCTGCGCCCAGGGCAGGGCTTTGCCTGAATGGAAGTGCTCTCCTCTCTGGATCTCTCCACCCCAAGCTAGTGGCTGAAGCCGAGTCGGAAACCTCGTCCCGTGCTCCCATGCAGGGCCCTGGGGCAGCCGACTCCCCGATCTTGCTCTCGCCGTTTTCTGACCTGACCCCAGAGTCCACAAGGGAAGCAGGGGGACTCTCAAGCTCCATGGAGCCTTTATGAGGGGGACAGTGTGACAGACAGACAGGCGGTAATGAGGAGGATAGAATAACTCACAGCGGCGCAGCTGTGGTTTTCCAAAGAATGGCAGTTGTCTGAGGGACACCGTCAGAAGTTGGGACGCCACCTTTACATGCAGAACCAGAGGGTCCTCTGAGCCTATTTCGTCTGTTACCAGCGACTAAGGGACGTGAGGGGGACAACGAAAGCCGCAGGCCACGGGAGGCCCACCTCATTCCCTCCCCACTGCCATAGCTCACGACAGCTCAGAATGGAAGAGCCTGCGGCTTCCCTAGGAGGCCACAGCAGTGGTCACTCTTTAATTTAAAAACTGACAATGTTTGCTCGCGTGCTGGGAACATAAAACGTTTCAAGTGTGCTCTGATTGGAGGACAGAAGGCCCAGCCCGAAAGGGCTGAGTCACTCGATGCCCGGCGAAGCCCGTTCCCCCGCAGTCGGGCAGGAAGCGGCCGCCTCCCCACCAGGCCCGGCCCGTGCGACCCGCTGGGGGCGGCACGGCCCCTGCATGGCCCTCCCCGCTGTCCCGCTAACCTCCCGGCTTCAGGGCACTCAGAACACGGCCTGGGGCGGGGAGTGTGGGGGCGGTTAGGCTCGCTTGCGCAGGCTGGGAGGCGCGCACCGTGAGCGGCCGACACGGTCACTGCAGTTCCCTGCATGCAGCAGAGCCAGCTCGGCTGGCGAGCACGCGGACATTGAGTCAGGCAACAGGGCTGTGCCCGGCGCTCGGGCAGCCTGGCCGTGCGGGCACGTTTGGGGTGCTGAGCACAAACCCAGCT
Organism: Cabassous unicinctus; assembly: GCA_029593785.1. Taxonomy (NCBI): domain Eukaryota; kingdom Metazoa; phylum Chordata; class Mammalia; order Cingulata; family Chlamyphoridae; genus Cabassous; species Cabassous unicinctus. Next base: position 5,432 of record JAQZBX010090844.1, read on the forward strand.
GCTCTCCTGGGAAAGCACCGTGGGAGGAGACCGCACGTTCCCCGCGGCCGAGGCAGTGTCGAGAGCACTGACGAGCGGGCACGGACGCCTGTGTGTGCGTGTACGCATGTGCCTCTGGACGCGGGGGGTGTTCCTCGTGTGTGGCATTTGAGGTCCGCCCCGCCCCGCCCATTCCACAAAGGTTGTCACCCCCCCAAGCGGTCTCAAGTTCTTTCCATTCTTTTCTCTTGAAAGGTTTTTATGGTTCGGTTTAGCTGTTTTTGTCGAACAAGTTTACTTTACCAAGGTTTGTACTGTTAAAGTAAAACCAAGGGATTTACTGTGCTGGTGCATTTGAGTGGACTCAGCTAAATCTGCACCTGCCGTGGGCACCGTCGGGGGCGTGGGGGACGCTGTGCATGGCCGGGGCTCCCCCAGGCCCCAGGTCATGTGCTGAGAGGGGGTGACGCTCACCCCTCGGGCCCCCCTGGAGGCACCACTTTGTCTGAAGCGCCCCAAGCCCAGCTCCCTCTGATGTCCACTCCAGAAACACTCGTCAGTGGGCGCTGCCGACCTTTAACATCAGTTGGAAAGGTTTGTAATTAGAGCTAAAAGCATTTGTTGCCCTGTCGTCACCATGAAACAGCTGTGCCGTTTGTGCTCAATTTGCTGCAGCTCTCATCTCAGCAGAGCTGCTCGCAAGTCTGGACGTCACTGCGCTGATGCCCACTGTTGAGCACGGCGCCCGTGGTAGCTGTCACCACGCTTCATGCTTGTGGGCCCCTCGACTATTTGTTGGATTGAAGTTTACACCAAGAAGTTGCTTTCAGTGATGTGTTCCAGATGCCAGGAAAGCTGGTTCTTTCTGCAAAAGTTTGTCTGCGTTTGGGCTCAACCCAATCTCAACACCACACACTGACACAGATTCTGGATGGTTCTCTGCCGTTTACATATAACAGTCTACTCAATGAGCCAGGAGCTACCAGTTCTGCTCCCCTAGGTTTCCCCGAGACCTCAGACATGTTCTGCCCTTCCCTCCATTAAACCGGGTAGAGGGGAATTTTAATGTGGAGGCTGTGCCACACGGCTGCCTCCCAAGGTCACAGCCCAAGGTCACAGCCACTCTGTGCCTGTGCTTCTGGCTGCATTGGCCCAGAGGACACCGTGCCTTTCTCCTCGTTCGTGGGCTTGCGTTCCCAGATGTGGCTCACACGTGGAGACCCTGCAGCCGTGTGTCCTGAGCACATGTGTAAGGAGTGGCTCACATTTGCCTCTCCTGGGCCCCTTCCCTCCTCAGGGTGGAGAAAGCAAAGGTTGAGGGAAGTCAGGAACTTTCCACACGGCCACGGGGCCCTCGAGAGCCCCTGACGGCACGGTCCTTTCGGTGCTGGGTTTCTGGCGATTTCAGAAGACGCGTGTGTGGAAAGGAGATGGTCGCGAGGGGCGGTTTTGACAGAGAGCCTGGGAGAGGCGCAGGCAGGGAGCGTCTCGAGCCCCCAGCCACCTTTCTTCAGAAACGGGAAGCTACGCCCAGGGAACAGTAGTCAGCTGCCTCCCCACACATCCTCTCATTTAATTTTCATAACTCCCTGTCCCACAGGCTGGTTTTCCCTGTCCTGAAGATGTGCAGGGCTTGGGGGCCTGCTGCGGACCCTCCGCTCAGCATCGGGTGGACCCACCCTGGCCCGATGCTGCAGCGCGTCCGTCCCCTGCGCCAATGCCCCCCAGCGCCCACACCCCGCTTGTGCTCAGATGCCCTGAAGAGTGGATTCAAGGGCAATGTCAAGACGAGTGCTGTGGTCAGGCATGGGGCTGGGCCAGGCCCCGCCGAGAGCCCCCCGTCGTCGCAGCTGCGGAGTCGGACGCCATAGCGCACGTGTCTGCAGGACCTGGCGTCTGGACTCCCAAATGCCCGCATGCACTTAATTGCTGAACCACTAGCAAATTGCCACTTAAAAGCAATAAGGTCTTCCGTTTAATTAGCTTATTACAATGCAGATTGCAGTTTGAAAGGTGGTCACGGGTAGATGGGAAAGTCTCTGAGCAGATCGGACCAGTTCCAGGCTGCAGAGAGTTCACAGCAGCCAGACGGAGCAGCTGGCTTCTGGGCAGAGACGGCAGGACGGGACCCAAACAGTACAGAGAAGCAAGAGATCGGCAGCCCCCGTGTGCCTCCCGGGGTGCAAGGCCACGGGGCCTGGCCGGAGCAAACCGCTCCCCAGTGCCCCGTGGCAGCACAGCACCCCGTCCCAGGCAGGCCTCGCCGCCCACCTCAGAGCTCCGGCCACAGGTGGGTGGTTAAAGGCAGCTTCCCGCCCTCACGGTCAAGGGTCAGGGCGCGGGGCACGTGAGGGCGAGGGCGTGGGCGTCGGCGGCACAGACCGTAAAGGGAACACCTTGGCAGCTGTGAACGCTGCTGCAGAGAGTGAGGGCAGTGGAGGGGAAGACCCCACACTAGAATGACGTGTGACCCCAGAGGCAAGAAGAGTCCCTGCGTGTGATTTGCATCGCAGAAAAGCCGTCAGAGGACACAGCCACGAAGCCAGAGCTCAAGGAAGAGGCAAAAAACCAGCTGCAAGAAAACGGTTTAAGAGCTGAGACCGGGAGACGGCTCAGAGACGGCACAGGGTGCAGCCAGAGTCAAGCACCCCCGCCTGGGCTGCTCCCGCTGAACGCAGAAGGAAAAGGACAAGGAAGCCAGCGAGTGGCGAGGCGGCACCAGAGGCCGATGGCCAGCGTGGCTAAGGGGGTGCTGGCTCCCACGAGCACGGCACGTGCTCCTTCCTTAGGGCTTGTCGGCTCCTCCGGGGCCGGGCACACTTCTAGGCACATGGGACAGTCGGTGGACAAAACACGCAAGGACGTTGCCCTGGGGAGCTTGTGCTCTAGCCAGGAACAGACCACGAGTGCAGGCCTGTGTGAATCCGCGTGTCAGAGGGTGAGCACTAGGGACGAAAACGTGGGGCAGCGTCAGCCGGCCTCGGAGCGCTGCCGGGGCACTGAAGCACACTTCAGGGAATTAATTCCCTCAAAATGGAGAAAGAGTTAAAGCTGGGCCGGTCATGGCAGGTGGGACAGGTGGAACCCCGTGGGGGCAGGTCATGACAGGTGGGGATAGGTGGGACCCTGTGTGGACAGGGAGTGGCAGCTGGGGACAGGCAGGACCCCATGGGGACAGGTGGGACAGGTGGGGATAGGTGGGACCCCATGCAGGACCTCATAGGGGCAGGTAGTGACAGGTGAGGACAGGCAGGAACCTATGGAGGCAGGTGGGATAGGGAGGACAAGTGGGACCCTATCGGGGCAGGTAGTGACAGGTGGAACAGGCAGGACCCCTTGTGGGCAGCGAGTGACAGGTGGGGACAGGTGGGACCCTGGGTGGGCAGGGAGTGACAGGTGGGACCCCGGGTGGGCAGAGAGTGACAGGTGGGACCCTGAGTGGGCAGGGAGTGACAGGTGGGGACAGGTGGGACCCTATGGGAGCAGGTGGGGATGGCAGGACCCTGTGGGACAGGTGGGGACAGGCACTTGCCATGCAGTAGGAGGCAGGTCCTCACCAAAATTAAAAGCGCTAGGAATTTACCTTGCAATTGACATATGTGGACAGATGTGTGTGTTCAAGAACATCCCTTTCAAAGCTGGTTGCGGTGACAGGAGACCGAAATACCCTCACTGCCCATCAGCATGTCTATCTCTTTTTTTCCTCAAAAGTTCAAATTATTTTTTCTTGTGGCTTTTCAGCAGCTTACTTATGAGCAAGAGTGTTTGGTCTGAAGTTAGCCTCTGCAGTCCACCCATTTCTCAAATGAGTGAGGCTTCATGGTGGCCAGCCACCTCCAGGGCTGGGGGAGGGTTAGGCCACGAGGGTTGAAGAGAACTGCGAGTTCCTCAGGTGCAGGGTTTGGTTATTTTTTTAAAGATAAGCCTGGTCTCTGTGCACCCTCCACACACACACACCGCTGCTGGCACTGGACCACGCGCCATGGTTGCCAAAGATAAATTCATAGTGACTGTGATCCGTGGAAAATCTCCACCTAGAGGTGGGAACGTCTCATTTTGGCAGATTGCAGCTAAAACACTAAAACTACGTAAGCAAAATGCATTTGGAGCCAGCTGTGAGGGGCCTCCTCCCTCGGCCTGAGAGGCCAGCTGGTCCCAGCCTGGCTGAGGCAGGCACCTGTCGCCACACACACACCTGGTGAGGGGCTGAGCCTGGTCGCTGGGCTTTGTGCTCTAAGGTGTCCAGCTCCACAGCTTCTTAGAGCTGTGCCGGTCAAGCTTCTGGCGTGTTCAGCTGCGTGACCCTGCAGCAGGAGATGACTGGCTCAGGCGAGGTGGTGGGACTGCCAGCCGCTGTGGAGGGAGCATCACCCAGGCGTCTGCGTCAGATTCACTGGGAGCTCCTGGGGGGCACGAGAGGAAAGGAGGCGCCGCTTCCATCCAAAGGGAAGGGGCCTCGGGAGCGGATGTAGCTCAGTGGCTGAGCGCCTGCTTCCCATGTACAAGGTTCCGGGTTCAATACCTGGTACCTCCTTAAGGGAGAGAGAGAGAGAGAAGGGGCCTTGCCCCCCACACACAAAGGTGGCGTCACAGCGGGCACACATGGCTTGCTAGGAAGAGGCGCCGCAGGGACCTAGGTGGGTTCCAGCTTGGAGACCACACCGTCAGGGGCACCAGGAGCCCTTACGCCTCAGGAAGGCCTGCAGGTGTTTCCTGTCGGCATGCTGGAGCCGGCTGCCGCCCAGGCCACAGGGACTTCCAGGAGCCTCTGTGCACTCAGGCAGCCCCTCACTCCAGGCGGTGGCTGCCCCAGGCCGTTAGTCCCTCGTGCCCCAGCTGGTTTGGCCATCGTCAGCCATGCGGCGCCATCACGGTGCCCCGTGGGGCCTTGAGCCCTGGCCGGTGCTCCTCACAAGGCCCAGACCTCCGTGCTGCCCTAGATACAGGGCTTTCTGGAGATGCCGCTGGAAAGGGGAGCTGGCCAGCCAGGCGCCCCCATCCGACACGGTGGAACTTCGATCAGGATGCAAGTTCTGTGGCCAAGCCTGGGGGAGGCCATGACCCCTTGGTGCAGCTCAGGGGGCTCCAGAAACAGCCTGTGGGGCATGTTGGGGGTGGCTGGAGTCCCCCAGCAGGTCCTCAGACCCTGAAAGCATTAACTCATTCTCTACCATCCTTTATTGGCTATTTTAGAATCAACCTGACCACTTCTCCAGGGGTGCCCATGGGCTCAGTGAATGGGGAAGCTGCAGGCAGAAGCCTGGCCAGTGCCGGGCAGTGATGGGTCAGCAGGCTGTGGCCTGGCCCTGCTGGGCAGGCCATGGTCTAGCGTCGAGCAGCTGTGCAGAGAGCCATGCACAGCGTAAGTGCCACATTTTCACTCGTATTTTAGTTTGCCAATGGGCTGCCAATGCAAAGTACCAGAAATGGATTGGCTTTTATAAAGGGATTCGTTTGGGGTAAGAGCTCACAGTTCCAAGGCCATAAAAAGTCCAACTCAAGGCACCATAAGAGGTGCTTTCTCACCAGGTCAGCGCCCAGTGTTGAAGCACGACGGCGGGCGACCTCTGCCCAGGTCTGGGCTCAGCTGAGGGCAGCCAGGCACAGGGCTGGTCTCTTTCCAGGCCTTCGCTATTAGCCTCAGCTGCCCCGTGGGCCCAGCCTCCTGGGGGCTTGTGCTTAAGGCATCCTCCAGTCCTCTCTCCCGTGGCAGGATCAAAAACGGCGGCTTCCTTTTTCTCTGTGTTTGTGTCTCTCTCTGTGTGTCTCCATTTTTATCAGACACTGCAAGAGGTGGAGACTAAACAAAAGGACTCAAAAGTCCAATCAAAAGCCCTAAATCAATCTTATCAAGTAATCTAATCAAAGGACCCTCAACCAACCCAGTGCATCAAAGAGCATCACACCCACAGGAACTGATTAGTTCAAATACATTACCTTTCTCCTTTTGTATCATAACATAGTTTCAAACTGCCCCACCTGTCAACCCACATCTTAGAATGGAGAGAAGCAAAAGCAAATCTTAGTACCTGGCATAGGACTGACTGTGCCTGGGAAGAACTCCTGTGACACGGATAGCGATGGCGACTCCTTTCTGGACGTGTGGGAAACTTCTCATAAACTATGTCGAAAGACAAAGTGGAGTCGAGCTTGCATTTTATTTAGGACACTGAAGTTTTGCTGCAGCAGAGACAGCCAGGTTACGTGCTTTGGGGTTCTGGAGATGGTGAGTGACTTTATGGACATAAAAAGGAAGAAAGCTGGACTCCTACTGATTGCAAAAGCGTCTGTCCGTCTTTCAGGGGCAGGCTTGGGTCAAGTGAGCTTAACTTTTGTATTGGGTCGAAGCAATGAGCCAGAGCCTCTGCGTTGGCTGCCTTGGTGGGGATTTCAGCTTCAAACGATGTCAAGAGGGAAACAGGACATGGATTTCCTGGCTCTGAGGGATCCCAGGCTTTCTCCATGTCATTTCATCAGCCATCCCATAATCCTCATAATCACCCCATAATTACAAGTGAGGAAACAGGCCTTGGGAGGGGCTGGAGCTTGTTCCGGATGCCCCAGTTAGGAGGGTGGGAATGGGGCTAGAACCCGCCAGAATCCAGCTCCCAGCTCAGCCACCGGCTGGCCTCCTGGGATGGGATGGCAGGCAGCCAGGGCGGGGCCCCCAGGAGAAGAACCGTGACAGGGAGGCTCGGAATGGTCTGTTTCCGCCCAGTGCCTGCCTCCCTCCGCCCGGTAAAGCTCCTTGTCGCTCTGCGGCTGGGTCTTCCCATTCTCCCTTTCTAGGCACTGGAAGAAGAAACTGCTCTGTGCTTCGTTGAGGTCTTGGCTATTTCAAGAGACAGGTTTCTCTGGAATTTCAGACTGTTCAAGTCACAGAACTTCAGTGAATGAAAAAAGACAGTTAATTCCACATGTCGTTTAAGCCAGAGCAGCCTCTTCTGCCCACAGCCCAGCTATTTCGAAATCAAGCTTTGCTTAGCAACTCTTCTCGCCTTCTCTTTCTGAGTCTTAAAACAGAACAGAAGAGAAATTGGCCCAGAAGCTC
>JAQZBX010090845.1:0-12463 GCA_029593785.1 Cabassous unicinctus
AAAAAAAGACAATAAAATAAAATAAAAATAAAATTATGCAGATATCAAGAAAAACTCAGGCACAAAATATACTCAGATGTTATCAATCACATGAACAGAATAAATTCAAAATTTAAGAATTAAAATTTCCATTTAATGTCTTCAAAATAAAATAGGGGAGTGGGTATATCTCAGTGGTTGAGTGCCTGTTTCCTATGTATGAAGTCCCGGGTTCAATCCCCAGTTCCTCCTTAAAAAAATAAAATAAATAAAATATAGTATAGTGTTTAAACATATGAATAAGATTGATGTTGCTATATACCTAAAAGTTACCTAAGCATATACATTAATTCTGATATAGGAATTTTAACAAAAATATGCATAGACGTTTGATTTTTAAATGACTTACAGAAGCAATTCAGCATCTGACACCATGGTTTGTAACACATTTCCTTCTTCCATGAGTTCCTGTGAGGATGTTTTTCTCATTATAGAACTGAAAGAAGTTTAATGGAACTAGCATCCTGAGAGCTCATCATACTTTGGCAGAAGTTTTAGTGGATGTCATTAGCTAAAGTACTATAATGACTTCCCCTTGGAACAAGTAATTTCAGTTGTCCTTCATGCTATTAGCAAAGGTATAAATGAGAAGTAGGGCCAATAATCCCATGTTTTCAAATCAAGTAAATTCCTGATATGTTGTGAGTGGTCAGGGTCTATGGCTTTTACTATATCTGACTGAAATACTGTCTATAATACAATCGCTTTGATTAAGTCTGCTCAAAGTATAACAGTGTGATTTAGGAGACCTAGGGAATGTACTTAGAAGCCATATAATGGCACTGAATTATGGCAATCAAAGGGTACTAAGAACGGCAGTCAGTGATTTCATTACACTTTGTAATGGAAAAGCAAATGGATTTACAGCATTTATATGTGAAATGAGTATAGTCTTTAGGAAAATTATTTCAAAAGAGTGATTCCTGAAATTGTTGGTGCAGATTTTTCACCTGTGTAGTTGAGAGGAGACTCCTATGCCCAAGAAGACGCAGGGCCAATACCACTCTCTTTTCTGTCTCTAGCTTCCGAATGCTCAGTATGTCTTAAAGTCTCCATCTTTTAAAATTTTTCACAATGTAACTACTGCTGAATAAGGAAGAATGTGGTTCAGAAGAATACCTAGATTCTACACTGAAACCTGCAGTGGTAGGAAAAAGTGAAAAGGACAGCAGAATTTCAATGTGATAATCTCCTTTCACATTAATAGTAACAACACTTTAATGAGCACTTACTATGGGCCAGGTTTTTTTCTAAGCTCATAACATGTAATAACTGGTTAAACTTAACACCTCTACAGATGAAGAAACTGAGGCAGAGATTATACAAGGTCACATCTACTAAGTGGCAGAGCTGTGTTCTAAACTCAGCAGCAGTGCTCCTACCCACCATACGACACCCCATCAACGTAGAAACCTCCAATAATATGAAGGGTAATACATTTTGGCAAGTTGTGCATTTTAAAGTAAGCTGTTGACAGACCCACTCCACAAGACTCCGAATGGTTTTTAAGTCTATGACTGAGAGCAAATAATTAAAAAATGAAATGACTTTGAATAGCATTTCTACTGAAAGCATGTTAGCTTTGGAGCTAAGAAACAAGTTTTAGTCTATCTTTAAACAAGTCTTGTGATCTTGGATGTATCACATAACTCTTCTGTAGTTTCACTTGCTGCATTTGCAAAATGGGGTTAAATATCTGTCTTCTCATCTCACTAGAACACTGTGAGGATCACATGTAATGAAGACATAAAAGTGAATAAACTTATACCAGGGAATCAGACATTTGGGGATGCTGTGTTGTCTTGGCCTATTCTTGGGAAGAGTTTCTTAGAATACTAAGATAATCACCATCAAAAGGTACTGTACCATTTAAAGATCCATATGGGTTGACAAGTTCTTTTGAATATAAATACCATCTAGGAAAATTAAGCCTCATTCAATCAATCATCCATTCATTCACCTACTTTAATATATACACCTTTAATCAAATTGATTTCCTTCAGTATCCTCAAAATCAACTCATTATGGGAACTGGAATACTGACTGGGAAGGTTATAATTTTACTGGATTATGCTATTAGGAGAGGATAAGCCTGTTAAAGATGGGTGTCTATAGAACCTTAACTTTAAACCTTCAGAGGGTCACTGAGCCAGGATGAATACAAAAGAGAGGTGGGGGGGATGGGGGGATGGGGGGTGGGGACAAATATTTATTTCGCACCTATTAGGTATCAGGCATGCTAGATGCTTTATATATGTTGCCCAATTTAATCCTGACAAAAGTAGCCCCACTTTACAGATGAGGAAACAGGCACACCAAGGTATATATGCTACCTGGTAATGAACCCAGGTGACTCCAAACCTATATGCTCTTCCACATATCTCTTTATTTAATACCCAATTTTCTTACATGCTGGTGGTCTTACTAAAAAATAATCTTCCACCCAACACAAATAAATACCCCAGTAGCAAAATTATACAACTTATGCATATTCTGAACATCTGAAATAAGTCAGTGTTAAAGTAGGGAATATATAGAAAATGAAGGCAAGTTCAAGAGGTCAGGCCAGAAGAAAACAAACTAATAAAGACACATTAGAATAGACAGAATAGAAGAGCAAAGTTGACCAAAATCAAGAATTTACTGAATGCTCCTTAGAATTATATGGTATAGAAAAGGTATTATTTACGAGGAGCAAAAATGAACTAACAGAACAACAGATATCACACAAAAATTTAGTATTTATCAGGCCTATCAATAAAGTAATAACTGTTTAGTCACTATGAACAGACTAGAAAGGATGGCAGATGGGAAATTAGTGAAAAAAGATACAAGTCATACCTCAATTCCCACTGTATGGTGAAGAATACTAACTAACAGAACATGTTCCATCATCAGCCTGCTGGGCATAACCGAGTCAGTAACACAAGCACTCATAAGAACAGATGTTAAAGTGTCATTCATGTCCTTCCTACTGTTAGCCATGTACAATTCTTCCAGTTGTCCACTTATTGAGGCCATGTTTGGTTCACTTAACCTGTAGAAAATAGTCAGCACAAATAACAAAAATGTTTACAGTTAAGAATTATTTTTCAGTCCACTTAAAAAAATGTTATCAATATATCTTATTTTATATATACTTTTGAGCCATGAATAATTGTTACCTTGCCCCAATAACCCAGCACACATTGTATACATATCTATGCATCAATGCATGATACTTGTGAAATAATGTAATTATTGGGGATTGTTACTAGGTTTCTTTTCCCTTTTTTAAATTTTTAAAAAAATTTTTTTAAGGAGGTACTGGGGATTGAACCCAAGGCCTCGTACATGGGAATCAGGCACTCAACCACTGAGCTACATCTGCTCCCCAATGAGAGTTGGTTTTTTTCATTTGTGTGTTTTTAGGAGGTACTGGAGATTGAACCCAGGACCTCATACATGGGAAGCAAGTGCTCAACCAATTGAGCTATAACTACTTCCTGATACCAGATTTCTTTACAGCTGAAATGTGGCCATAATGAACTGTACACAGGATTCTCTTTAAGTCTACAGAAACTTTAATGAGGATACAGCATTGTGTATCCTGATATGATGTGCCCAAACAGAGGCAGGCAAGCATCTTTGCTGGCATGTGTTGTTAGGAAAAATTCCTATTTTTCAATTTATTAGGTAGAATACAAACCATTAGTTGCTAACACTGGGAAAAGGCTGCTCTGCTTTACTGGGTGGGAAGAAGACTCTATATGTACAGGAAGATTATTCATTGGGCATCAGTGCTAATACTGAACTGAACATTAAAGCAGCACATTATGGTAAAAGCCCAGGATGCACTGTGGAAGTAGCGTTTTGGTTTTAATTTAAAAGCAAGCAAGCTCTAACCATTTCAAATTATATAGGATGCTGATTTCTGAAATAAAGTTCTAGCTAGATGGCGGGGGTCGGGGAGGGGGCGGAGGGAGAAGCAAGCAAGCAGAGAAAAAACAAAAGGTACTGGGTCTGGGTGCATCAAGAACAGAACAAAAAGGATCCAATCAAGTGCTACAACCCCATGCCCCACCACTTATATTTTAATTCTTGGGATAGTTTTATATATATATATATATTTTTTTTAGTTTTATATTTTTAACCACCTCTTTAAGTGACCACCTCTTTAAGTGACACAAGATAACAAATTGGCAATGTTACCTGTTAATTAGACCTTTTACATGCTTCTTTAACCTTTCTAGTTCTTCCTTTTTGGGGGCATCCAATGTTTCCTCAGCTCGTTTCACATGAGGTGGAATATAGTTTTCACCACTTTCACAAAGATTCTGCTTGAAAGGAGAAAAATAAATTATTAATAAATCTAATTTTTTCCTTGTGATATACACATTTAAACATTAAATTCCCAAGAACCACTGAAAGCTATTACCACTGACCATTGCTGTTTATTAAACATCTGATATCTTCTGAGTGTCCAGTATGGTCTTCAATAAGCATTCTACTCACTGGCCTGTTGGATGTCATTATTTATGTGAATGTCAATATATTTTATCATCTTGTTTTTTCCTCTGTAGTTATTTAGAAATGGTTGTGCACCTTTTTTTTTTTTTTTTTTAAAAGGCTTTTGCCCGGGCTTAATTTACTGCAGGCAAGGCAGTATCCCAAAGACCTAAATTAAATTTACATCAGTTTTGGAGTGAAAATGTTCTAAAATAATTTCAAACTTACTCAAAATTAATATCTAAGTTTACATAATATCAAAAACCAACCCACTATTTACTATTTTTCCTTGATTATCAACCGGAGGATTACAAATCGTTATCACTGACCAACGCTCCCTCAGCACCAAAAAGGTTTTCAGGAGACAAATATTTGTAAGGTATTATCTTTGCCATTAAGGAGTTTAAACCTAGTTGGAGAAACCACATTTATATATAGGGAACTGTTTCTCTTGAGACACAAATTACTCCACATTGTTCACCAATTATACCTCAATAAGGCTACTAAAGAAAACTTAGGAATAGTTGAAAAATATTTTTCTAAGTAAGGAACTCATTGCACTTAGGGACTACCCACAACGTGCCAGGTGCTAAAAGCACCAGGGAGAGAAAGGACAGTTCATATACCTACCATAGAAAAGGATTCCCAGAGATGCGTGACATTAACAGGTAAACAGAAACTAAAATCAGTGAGAAAAAAGGGGAAAGACCTTGCCCGCAGAAGGAATATATTTAAAGGCAGTATGCTGAAATAGTGAGATGTGGAAAAGGAAACGCAGGCAATTCCATATTGTGACTTCAAGGTATACGAAAAGGAATGCTGAGATGAAGCTGTTTAAATAGGCAAGGGCATCATGAAGGCCTTGATTGCTATGTCACAGATCCTGAACTTTATCTTGGCAGGAAGGAGGGGGTGTGGAGTCAAAAGTCAGGTTTGGAAAACTGTGACACTGAATACAGAATGAAGGAGATCCACCTCCAGTTGAAGTGCCAATTTAATTCCTGGAATAAAAAGGTCTCTAGAGATGTCTTCTTCCCTTGTCTTTTTATTAGGAAACATAAAAACATAAAAGTAGACAGAATAAGGGCAACAGTCCTGATTTATCCAACACTCAGCTCAAACAATTATTTATATATCAATTTTATGTCATCTCTATTCCACACTCTGCTCCCCACCACCGTCATTTTGCAAGAAATCCCTGAGGATCTATAGAGTTTTCAAACGGTACCTGATCTGGTGTGTCACCATCCTCCGAAGAATTTTCACTCTTTTCTTCATCTTCTGCAAAACGTACTCTTTTCCCCCCTCTTTTCTTATGTGCTTTCGCTACTGCTGCTGCTTCTTCCTTTTCTTCCTCCACATCCTCCTCCTCTTCGCTCTCGGCTTCCCCTTCTGCTTCTAACTCTTTCTCTCCCGTTTTCTCGTCTACATCCTCCTCCTCCTCCTCACTTTTTATAGTGGCCTCCTCTTCACTTTCCTCCTCGCTGTCACTTTCTAAGTCACTTTCGGGGAGGGTTTGCCCGACATCCTCCTCCTCCTCACTACTGCTTTCATATAAGCCACTATTTCCCCCAGATTCCAGGGCTCCTAAAATGTAGTCTAGCCCATCGCGTGCAAAGCTAAGCGGCACAGAGCTACCGTCGCCCTTCTTTTTACGTTTGTTCAAGCCCAGGCAACGCTCCAGTTTTCGAATCTCTCTGTCCTCCTCCTCGTTGGCCGCTAGAAGTGCCCTTTTCCGAGCAGCGGCGGTGTCGGCTGCAGAGGGTCGGGTCTTACCGGGAGACCCCTTCGCCTTGGCTTGGGCCGAGGGAGCCTTGGCCTTGGCTTGGGGAGGTCGCAGCTCCTTGGCGGGAGGAGGTGGGTCCCGACTTACTGTCGGGCGAACGCTTTCCTTTTTCTTTTCCGATTGGGGACCACTTGTTTCTTCGACTGCACGGCGGCTTCCCAGGCCGGGATCCCGTGAAGGGCCTCCAGTCCTTTGAAACCGGCGCGCTTTCCTCAGATGTCGCTTCTCTTTTTTCAACTCTTTGCGGCTTTTTTTTCCTCCCGGGCGGAAGCCCGCTAGTCTGCCGTGACCTTCGCCTCGGGACCCCGGGAGCGGTCCCTTGAAGCCCCCGGGGGTGTCACTCTCCGATGTCGTCTGCACAAACTCCTCCACCGCTAGCTTTAGCCTTTTCATGGATCCCTTTCCACCGCCCCCATGACCGCGGTGCGGCCCGTGCCCCCCTTTACGCTTCATGAAAATCAAAAGCACCCGGCCACTGCACGAGCCAAACTCTATCACGCACACGTGGACGCAGCCATCTTCCAGGGCGGTGATGACGTTGGTCTTCCGGCCTCGGTAGGGCTGCGGAGTGGAGAAGGGCGAGGTGGAGTGAGGCGCGGGGCTGTGGGTGGCACTGCGCCACCTGCTGGCGGGAGGGCGGCAGGGTCCAGATCGAGGAAAGCCTCGTGGGACTGAAGGAGCAAATAGAGCCTACTTAAAAATTTTAATGCTAAAATAATATTAATAAGTTAATTTCATATAGAATACCCAAAGACATTCTTATTTAAACAATGAAAACACTTCATTAACAACCTGCCCCAGATGTAACCATAGCTATTGAAACGATGTGAATCTTTTCAGACATTTTTATTATTGCATACATAAATATATACCCAGAGGAAAAACATGTAATGTTGTTTTGTGTGTATGCTTTACAAGAGAAATGTAATACTAGGCTTACTATTCTGTAACTTGATTTTTTCACTCCACTCAAGGCCTTAGATCTTTCCACGGTTATCGTATAATGATTTACCTTATTTTTTATTATAGTTGCACAATATTTCATGGTATCATGTTTAAGGATTTATTTAGCCATCCCTCTGTTGGTAGACATTTAATTTGTTTCCAGTTTTTCTTGTAGAAAGTCATGCTTCAAAAAGCACCCTTGTCTAAAAGAGTTTTTCTGGTGAAAAGTGGAATTATTGGGTTCTAGGGAATCAAGGCTTCCTAGGGCTGCATAATAAAGTACCACAAACTCAGTGGCCTAAAACCACAGAAATTTGTTTTCTCACTGTTCTCGAGGCTGTAAGTCCAAAGTCAAGGTGCAGCAGTGTCACACTTCCTCTAAAGTCTGTAGGAAGAACGTGTTCCATGCTTCTCTCCTGGGTTCTTGTGGTGGCTTGCCCCCAGCTCATGGCCTTCTCTGCATCATTCGTCACATGGCATTCTTCCTATACCTGTCTGTCAGTGTCCAGATTCCGTCTTCTTACCAGGACATCAGTCACATTGGATTAAGGGCCTACCTACTCCAGTATGACCTCATTTTAACTTGTCTTATTCCATCTGTAATTATGGAAGCCCAGTGTGGCCTGCTGCCTTTCCCTGTGACCCAGACACATTGTCTTGGACAGGATGAGAATACGGGCTGACTGCCTTCTCTGCTGGTACATCCCCCAGCAGAGTGGTCTGCCTGTGCATCCCTTCCCCTTTTGCCCTGAGCACACGGGAACATTCCCAGAGTGACTGTGTAAGTTTGATGGCACCTGGCCCACCTCCGCTGCTATATCTGTTGCCAGTGGGGAGGGAACGGAGTACTCTGTTCTGTGGCACAAGAGGGGTGCACACAGGATGTGCTTTAGCCATGGGGGCCCAATGCCCACTAGTGAAGCTGGCCTTGCTTGGCTTCTTCATGTCAGTAAACGGTCCATCCAGTGCCCGTGTGAATCATGCTCTGCTGGTGACCCGGATACCTGCAATCCATGAGGTGGGCCGGGACCCCAGGACTGCTTGCCTGGTGGAGGCGTTCATATGCTCTTTGCCAGCCTGCATGCAGTGAGACTGCTCCCTGGAGGTGGCAGTAGGTGTCTCTCTTTCTGACTGATTGTTTGGCACAGTGAGAAGGGTGCCCACAGTAAGACCCTTTTTCCAAAAAAGGTCACATTCTGAGGTATTCGGGGTTAGGAATTCAATGTTTTTTGCGGGGGACACAATTCAATCCAGAACATAGGATGTATGGTTTTCAGTTTCAATAGATGCTTCTATTTCTTTTCAATGTTGCTCTCTCAATTTCTATTTTCAAAAGCAGTGTGCAAGAACGCTCCTTTTCCACCCAGTTTCAATTCGTGAGGTTTTAGAAACATTCTATTTTTGCCAACTTGTCAGCTAAGAATGGTATCCCGTTGTTAGTTTTTTTGAGGTACTGGGGGCTGAACTTGGGGAGATGTTACTCAACCAATGAGCTACATCAGCTTCCCTGAGTTGGTTGTTGTTTTTGTTGTTGTTGTTGTTGTTTTTTTTTTTTTCAGGAGACACCAGGAACCTAACCTGGAACCTCCCATGTGGGAGGTGGGCACTCAACTGCTTGAGCCATATCCACTCCCCTCCAGTTATTATTTTAATTCCTAAGGAGACTAGTATTCTTTCATATGTTAATTGGCCATTTGTATTTCTTCTTCTGTTTATGCCCTTTACACATTTCCTTATAGATTTTAAGACTTCTTTATAAATAAAAAATATTGAATAATCCTTTTTCTCATATTTAGGCAAATATTTTCTTCTCCTAAATAGTTAAGTACTTTATTTATTAATAAATTATTTAATTTTATTTTTAATAGGTAATAAATACACAGAGTACAAAAAGATGGAAAAAGATATAAATGAAAAAAGTCAATCTCCCTCTTACTTCTGTCCTCTAACCACTCAGTTCTCCTTCCAGTAGGCATGCACTATTATGTTCTTATGTGTCCTTCATGTCCTTCCAGATATATTCTATACAAAATAAAGCATAAATATGTGTGTATATGTATTCATTGTTCAATAAATATTAGTTTACTAAACACTCCGTTCTACAACTTGCTTTTTCCATTTAATAATGCATATCGGAGATCATTCTACAGCATAGAGAGCTACCAATGCACCTTCACAGCCACCATCCTGGTCCAAGCCACCATGGGCTCTCTCCTGAATTGTTGCAAAAGCTTTTCATCTGGTGTCCCTGCCCCACTTTTTTGTTGTTGTTGTTGTTGTTGTTGTTGTTCCACTGCCTTCAGTGGATTCTCAGCATAGTAGTCAAGGTAATACTTGTAAAAAATGAAAATAATATATCACACTGCTGCTTAGACTCTTCAATGGCTACTCTTTCACTTACAAGATTTATGAAGTCCTCTCTATATAATTTGCCCTTACCTCCTTAGCTTTCTGACGCCAGCTCCTACCACTCCCCTTCTGCTCCCACTCACTGGCCTCCTTGTCGTTTCTGAAATACACCAGGCAGGATCCTACCTTAGGACTTCATACTGGCTTTTCCTTCTTTAAGGAAAGCTCTTCCGCTTATTTACATGGCACATTCAGTCTCCTGCTTCAAGTCTTTGCTTAAATGTCATGTAGTAGATCTTTCCTGACTACCCTATTTACACTTGCACAAATAACTGATCTCCTTTATACTTTTTTTTCCCATGGCAAGTATAACATAATTTTACTAACTTATTATGTTTATTATCTGCCTCTCACCACTAGAGCATTAGCTTCACCAGGGCGTGGATTTGTTTGCCTTGTGGATTTGTCTCTTGGGTTAGAACACTGCCTGACACATAATAGGCACTCAATAAATAGATGTTCAGTGAATGAATGATTTTTTTTTTAATCGACTATGAAGTATATCATTATATAGAGGTACCATACCATAATTTAATTAAGCAGCCCCCTGTTGATTGTTATATTTCCAACATATTTATATTGAAAATGATGCTACAATGAATATTTTTGAACACACAGCATTTTATACTTGTGAGAGGAGTATCTGAGTGCTACATTTCTTAGAAGTGTAATTTCTGAATCAAAGGGCATGCATTTTGTAAATTTGATGGATATTGCCAAAGGACTATCATTGAAGGTTATCTTATAAGTGAAAGTTAGGATAATGTGTAAACTTTTTTTAAAATAAAATTTTATTGAAGTTTATCATTCATAGATGAACACATATAAACAGTAAATGTATAGTAAAATTTATGAATTTACAAAACAAACATGCTTATCATCATACATCTCCCTACCAGCAACACCTTGCATTGTTGTGAAACATTTGTTACAAACTATCAAAGCATCGTCAAAATATTACTACTAACTATAGCCAGTATCTTACAGTTGGTGTATTCTTCCCCCAATCCATCCAATTATTAACACCCTATATTTTATTACATATTTGTTATCGTTCAGGAGGACACGTTCTCATATTTGCCCTGTTAAGCAAAGCCCATCATCCACCACTGGATTCCCTGTGTTATACAATCCCATGCTTTGTCAATCCATTCAAAGTGTACACTCAGTGGCTCTCGTTTTCATCACAGAGTTGTGCTGTCATCACCTCAATCAAGTTTAGAATGTTTTCATTACTCCAAAAGGAAAAATCCCATACCCTTCATTGTTGTCCCTTAGTATTGATAAAAATATCCTCTTGCCATTCTTGCAATATACTACAATATTACTGTTAGCTATAGTCTATAAGTTACATTAGTTGTAATTTTCCTGTGTATTATCAAATTCTTAGCCCTTTGTAAAAGAAGAGCATTCTTATATTTATGCTATTAACCACAATCTTCATCCACCACTGAAATCATTGTTATGCATTCAGTAGATTATTCTCTAGTTTCCTTTCAATTGACATTTGCTTCCACAGACTACCGCTTTCAGCCACAATCACATTTATAAATCAGCAGTGTTATACTCCTTATAATGTGTTACCCTCAGTTCTATTCACTTTCTCACTTCTACAATGAACCTTATTAATAATGCTACATACATTAAGCATCAGCTCCCATTCTCAACCCACCTTCTATTTCCTAGTAACCTACACTCTAGCGTTTACCTCTGTGAGTTTGCTCATTGCATTTAGTTCATGTTAGAGAGATCATACAGTATTTGTCCTTTTGTGTCTGGCTTATTTTACTCAACATAATATCCTCAAGATTCACGCATGTTGTCATATGCATCCCGATTTCATTTTTTCTTATAGCTGAATAGTATTCTATTTTGTGTATACATCACATTTTGTTTATCTGTTCATCGGTTGATGGACACTCAGGCTGGTTCCATATTTTAGCAATTGTGAATAATGCTGGTGTGAACATCAGTATGCAAATATTAGTTCGTGTATTTGCTTTCAGTTCTTGTGAACATATTCCTAGTAATGGGATTGCTGGATCATATGGCAGTTCTATATTCAACTTCTTGAGGTATTGCCAAACTGTCTTCTACAGATGCTGCACCATTCTACATTCCTACCAACTATGAAGGAGTGTTCCTGTTTATCCACATCTTTTTTTTTTATTTAATAATGGCTGTTCTATAAGGTATGAAACGGTATCTCCTTGTAGTTGTTGTTTTTGTTTTGTTTTGCTTTGTTGCGAGACTAATAAGATTCTAACAAGCTATTTACAAGAGAGGTAAATGAGAGAAGAAAAAGCTTGATGGAGATAAACCAGGCAAATTCTAACCAAAAAACCCAAACCAAAACAAAACAAAAACACCCACACAAAACCCCCTAAACAAAAATCTGGTGTTAACTATATTAATAATAATAGTCAATATAGACTTTATCCTTAGTAATGCTTTTAGCCTTTTTTCTCCAGATTTAAATTTTTTTTATTGGATCCTTTATTATTCACATTTAATAGTTGGTCTTATCATTGTAGAAACAAAGACCATATGATCTCTGACATGCAAGTAGGCATTCACGCCCCTAAAATTCCATTTGGAGGATTTGCTATTTCTTGTTTGAGTATGCCAGCTTTTAAAAAGTACAGCATTAATAGCTTCCTGCAAAAAGTTAGAAATACTTCTAAATTAAACTTGGTGTGAAAAAAATTATACTTTTTCAAAATATTTATCTAAGCAATAATTTTTTATAAAAGATAGATCGATCTATCTATCATCTATCTATCTATCTATCTATCT
>JAQZBX010090846.1:0-12458 GCA_029593785.1 Cabassous unicinctus
GCATTAACATCAAACACTCAAATGATGACAAATTTGGCAGAGTATTATGAACTTTTCAAAGAAATGCACTTTAGATTTTTGTATTTCTTGTGGAATTATAAACACTGCATAGCTTTTCTGCTTAATATGTTTGCTTCCTATAAAATATTTTTATTTTAAAATTTTTATTTATAATTATTTCACCATTAAAATAATAATACGGTGAATTTTTTAAAAAAGACTAAATCAGTAGCATTAGTTATAGTTACTATAATGTGTTACCATCTACTCTATTCATTTGCATTTATATGACAAACCTTACTAAAAATTCTACATACATTAAAGCATCAGCTCCGATTTTCAACCCACATTCTACCTCCTAGTAACCTATAATCTAGAGTTTACCTCCATGAGTTTACTCATCATATTTAGTTCATATTAGAGAGACCATACAATGTTTGTCCTTTTGTGTCTGGCTTCTTTTACTCAATATAATGTCAAGGTCCATCCATTTTGACATATGCAACCCGATTTCATTTTTCTTACAGCTAACAAGTATTCCATTTATGTATTTACCACATTCATTCATATCCATTCATCGGTTGATAGGCACTTGGGCTGTTTCTATATTTTAGCAATTGTGAATAATGCTGCTATGAACACCAGTGTACAAAAGTCAGTTTGCCAAATTGCTTTCAGTTCTTCTGAATACATTCCTAGTAATGGGGTTGCTAGATCATGCAGCAATTCTATATTCAGTTTCTTGAGTTACTGCCAAACTGTCTTCCACAGAGGTTGCACCATTCTTCATTCCCACCAACAGTGAAGGAGTGTTCCTATTTCTCAATATCTTCTCCAGCACCTGTAGTTTACTTCCTTTTTAAAATAACGGCCATTCTATGAGTTGTGAAGTGGTATCTCAGTGTAGTTTTGATTTGGACTTCCGTAATAGTGATGGTGAACATTTTTGCATGTGCTGTTTGGTTATTCTTATTTCTTTTTTGGAAAAAAAAATGTCTACTCAGGTCATTTGCCCTTTTTTAAAATTGTTTTTCTGGTCCTTTTATTATTGGGTTGTATGATTTCTTTGTATATTTTGTGTGATATGTGGTTGACAAATATTTTCTCCCATTGAGTAGGCTGTCTTTGTATTTTCTTTACAAAGTCTTTTGAAGTTCAAAATTGTTTGATTATGAGGAGGTTCCATTTATCTGTTTTTTCTTTGGTTGCTCGTGTTTGGGGTGTAAGATTGAAGAAACTACTGCGTACCACAAGTTCTTGAAGATGTTTTTCTACACTTTCTTCTAGGAGTTTTATGGTTTTCACTTTCCTATTTAGATCCTTCATCCATTTTGAGTTAATTTTTGTATACAATATGAGATAGGGGTCCTCTTTTTTTCTTTCTGGATATGAATATCCATTTCTCCCAGCACCATTTATTGCATAGAACATTCTGACCCAGCTGGTGGGCTTGAAAGCCTTGTCAAAAATCCCTTGACCATAGATGTGAGGGTCTATTTCTGAAATCACAATTTGGTTCCATTTGTCAATATATCTGTCTTTATGCCAGTAACATGCTGTTTTTACTACTGTAGCTAATTAATATTCTTTAATGTCTGGAAGTGAAAGTCCTCTAACCTGATTCTTTTTAAAGACATCCTTGGATTTAGGAGGCCATTTCTTTTCCAAATAAATTTGATAACAGGCTTTTCTATTTTTGCAAAAAAGTTGTTCAGATTTTTATTGGAATTCCTTGAATCTGTAAATCAGTTTAGGTAGAATTGATTTCTTAACAATATTTAGTCTTCCAGTACATGAACATAGAATACCCTTCCATATATTTAGGTCTTCTTTGGTTTCTTTTAGCAACATTTTTTTAGTTTTCTGAATGCAGATCCTTTATGTCCTCAGTTAAGTTTATTCCTAAATATTTGATTATTTTAGTCACTATTATGAAAGGAATTCCCTCCACGGATTGCTCATTAGTTTAAATGCTACTGCTTTTTCCATATTAATCTTGTATCCTGTCACATTTCTGAAATTGTCTATTAGAACTAATTGAACTATAACTAGCAGCTCGGTTTGGGATTTTTGGAATTTTCAAGTAATAAGATCATATCATCAGTGAATAGCAAAAGTTTTATTTATTCATTTCCTATCTGAGTGCCTTTTATTTCTCTTTTTTGTTTAATTTTTCTAGCTAGAACTTCTAGCACAATATTGAATAAAATTGATGACAGTGGACACTTTTATTTAGGGCTCTTTTTAAAAAAATCAATTTTATTGATACATATTAATAAATCATAAATCCATCCAAAGTGTACAAAGGTATTTATTAAAATTACATAGTTGTGCATTCATCACTTCAGTCATTCTTAAAGCATGCTCATTAGTCCAGCAACAATAACACAATACTAAAAAGCAAAAACCAACCAAACAAACAAAACTCATCACCTCTCAATCTCTCTATGCTTCCCCTGCCATACATAGCTGCTATTCTGTTTCCATTTCTCTAGTATATTTGTATTTATATTTTGTTGAAAACAGTCTTGTATATGAAATATCACCCATATTCATATTTTACATTTGATTTCACTATGTTATACAGTCCCAAGTTACATTTTTTAGCTTTCTTTCTAGTAATTTAAATGTCATTAGGTTTGCCTTTCAACCACTCTCATACCTATTTAATATCTCTGCTAGTCACAAACAACATGATGTGCTTTCAACATTTTATTTCATTTCCAAAGATTCGTAAACAATATTTTCACCAGTTCAGCACAGATTAACCATCAACTTTCCATTCTCTACCTTCCTTCTATTTTCTGGTGACCTGTATTATAATTATTAATTCCTAGAGTTTACATATATATTTAGTTCATAATAGTACAATCATACATTATTTGTCCTTTTCTATATAGCTTGCTTCACTCAACATATTGTCCTCCAGGTTCATCCAGGTTGTCATATGCTTCACGACTTCATTTCTTCTTACTGTTGCATAATATTCCATCATGTATATATTACACAAATTTTTTACCTATTTATCAGTTGATGGACATCTAGATTGTTTACAACTTTTGCCTATCATGAATAACGCCGCTATGAACTTCAGTGTGCAGATGTCTATTCGTGTCACTGCTCTCAGGGCTTCTGGGTATATACCTAGTATGTTATTTCTGGGTCACATGGCAAGACTTTATTCGACTTCCTGTTTAAGTCTCTTTTTAAACTCAAATCAAGGTTTTAGGGATTTATTCACATTGATTGGTATATCAAAATTTTTTGTTTTATTAAGTAATATATTTTATAAATATTTCATAATGATTTACTCATTTTCCTTTATTTCTAATCACCAATACCATTTTTAGTTATATTGAATAAATATGTTATAAATATTCTTTTACATATTTTTTTCATTATTAGAGTATTTGTGGGTTTGCAACTTGTACCGATTGCCTGTTGTTGCATGCATTCTGTTCTCATGGGTACATAATTATGACTGGACTCAATGTTCATAGGATAGGAAAATTTTAATTTAAAAGAAACTCCTGAAATGTTTTGCAGAATGTTGTATCATTTGTCACCAAATATTGCAACTGAAATGGATAAGAGATTATCCAAAATCCTCAAAATCATTTGGGGTTGCCTAGCATATTAATTTAAAAAAATTCCCGTGATGTGTAGTAGCTTATAATTATTGGTTCAATTGGCATTTCCTTTGAAAACATATGGATGACATACTGAGCCATTAAACAAGTCCAAATGAATATACAGGAGTTAATTATGTAGTCTGGTCTCTGGCCACAAAGGAATTAATTAGATTAACAACAACAAACATTTTGGAAATTGCACATCATGAATTTAATCAATCTGTGATCCCAAAGAAATAACAAGTAAAATTTCAGAATATTTTGCATTTGAACGATAGTGAAAATGCAACATATAGAGATATTAGTATATAAAAACGAGCCACAGAAGCTTAAAATTGTAAGTGCTTATCCTGGAAAAATAAAAGGGTCTAAAAAGGGTCTAAAGACAAATGACCTACATTGCCTACTCCAGAAAACTGGAAAAAGAAGAGCAAAATGACCCTACAGTAATTAGAAAGACAAGAGTAATGAAGAAAAGATTAGAAATCAATGATATATGAAAAAGAACTGTAAAGCACAAAGTGTAAACTATATTGTAAACTATAGACTTTTGTTAGTAACAATGTTTCACTACTGATCCATCAATTATAACAAATGTACCACATTAATATATGATGATAATGATAGGGGAGACTATGTGTAGATGTCTGTGGGGTTTTATGGGACTTCCCTATACTTTCAGGGTAATTTTTATGTAAACTAAAAATTCTCTAAAATAAAGTTTATTATTACTAAAAAAATAAAAATAAAATTAATCTATTGAGTTTCATATGAAAATTAGAATTTTTAAAAATTTGTGTCTTCCACCAAAACTTCAATGCTTCTCAAAATGTAAAGATCTATATGATAGAACTGTTAGTGATATTAATAAATGTGATTTTTTTGTATTATTTAATGAAATATGTGATATTTTGAATATCAGCATCACTCAATGAAATAATATATTCCAGATAACTAATATAAGAAATTACAAAATCATTCATGGGTAAAAAAAAAAAAAAAAAGTGCTAAATACATCAATAAATTTAAATGTAATGAATATGGAAAGTGCATTAATATGGTTTCAGAGGAAACCATCAATTGTTTCTTTTTAGTTTAAAATAGAGTGCAAAAACACTATTAATGATCATCTGAAATTAGTTATCAATCATTCCTTTAGTTTTCTAACAATATATCTTTCTGAGGCCACACTTTCTCATATAATTTAACCAAAACATCTTTCAACAGAATGAATGAAGCAATATATATGAGCTTTCAGCTGTCTCCAAATAAGCCAAGATTAAAGAAATAATCACAAGTGCAAAATTATATCTTTCTTCTCACTGATTTAATTTTGGATATGGGAAATAATATATTTGTTCATAAAGAAGGGTTTTTTAAATTAATAAATAAGGTATTTATTAGTTTCAATAATTTTAATAAGTATATATGTACATCAGTTATAATTTCTAATAAAGTAATTTCTAATATAAATAAACCACATTAATATAGGTCACTTAGAATTATATAATTATAAAATTAAAATTTTTAGAGTATTAGTGATCCAAGAAAGCAAGAAAATATTGAAAACTGATGATATATGTAAATTCTATTTAATTATATTTGCAAAATTGGAATGAATGTGAGGTATTATATTTTGAATGTGTTTTGCCTGCCATTATCTTCAAGTTCTATATTTCCATAAATTAAAAATATTTTTGATTTATTGGATTACTGCCCATTGATTTTCCCCTCATCCCAAGATGATAAATCTGCCCAGGTCTTCCTATGTATTTTAACATATTCCACATTATCTTTGCTTTGTCAGTGTGGTAGTTTGAGGCTTTTGTGGACCTGAGAAAAGAATATGTCCTTATAGATAATCCATTCCTGTGGGTGTGAAGTTATTGTAGGTGGGAACTTTTGATTAGATCACTTCAGTTAAGGGCCTTTGGTTAGATTACTTTAATAAGTAATGAACAAGGGTGGGTCTTAATCTTCTTACTGTAGACCTTTATAAATGGAATGATACAGAGAGACAGAGAAATGACATGCAAACTGAGAGAAAAGACACAGGAGCCAGAGAGGAACCCAAAGAAACTGAGAGAGAAAGCCACAGATGGGGCAGCCAGAAGCTGAAAGTAATGGTGCTTGGAGGAGAAGGCAGAGAAAAGCAGATAATCTCACGTGCCTTCCCATATGACAGAGGAGTCCAGGATTGCCTGCAGTTAGTCTTCAGGAAGAGAACACCTTGATGAGGCCTTGATTTGGACACTTTTCTCAGCTTCAGAAATGTAAACTTGAAAGCCAATAAACCCTAATATAAAAGCCAACCCATTTCTGTTTTATTGCTTTCTACAGCTTCTGGCAAACTAAAATATTCAGGGACAGATTTCTGCCTCCATCAAGCTGACCAACAATTTAGAGTTCTTATTTTTGCCTAAAATAACAAAATACAGAGCCTGAGAATTTGGAGTAATGAAAGTAGCTAAAGATCTGCTTGGCCTCTGTGAAACTACTGCTAACTTTACCTGTTTCTGTGCAGCCACAATTTTCCTTTAAAGAGTTACAGGGGGTTTATCCTTCCATAGATTTGAATTCTTATCTACACTCAACAAAGTTTGCCTGTTGACTTTTGTTAACTGTATTGACATCCTGGAGGGGTGGGCAGAGTTTTTTGTTTGTTTGTTTGTTTGTTTGTTTGTTTTTTTAGTTGTGTAGCGCTTTATTAGCAACTAAAATAGAAAGTTTCTGTTGAACAACATGGGTAGCAATTGTCTATAACTGGAGATTTATTAGAATCTAGTACAAATAATTTATAAATGCAATTTCTTTATTTAAAAGCTTCCACCCTTCTTTGTGTACAATTTGAAAACTATCCTGAAAGTGGAATATATGGGCACAAGTCTGCAAAAAGTGAAAATTAGGATACGGTAAATGCTTTACAGGTTACTTTCAAACTCTTTCTGCCACAAGTAGGCCTTTACACTGTCATCTTTTTTGATGAAAATATTTTAATGCTGGCCTTCCTTCCTCTGCCCTAAACAATAAAGCATTTTTTTAATGAGATGAAATTAAGGAAGGACCACACCTACCAGAAAAGAAGAGAAGAAAGTTCTGTTAGTTTGAGGTTTCAGAATTCCCCAAAACCAGGAACAGTACCGGTGTGAGGGGTAGGCTTGGACTCAGACAGACTATGAGTATGTGCAGGTGGTAGCCCTGAGGATCCAGAACTTCAGTGGACCATGAGTGGTCCAGCTGTATAACTCACTGAACTGTCTTGCCAGTTTCTACAATGGCTTGTCTGGGTGTAATTCAGAAAGGAAAAGCTCATATTCATTCCATTCTTCTGGAGCTCTGTGATAGCATTTAATGACACCCCAATGGTATGTCTTCCACATATTGTATTATAGTATTTCTTCAAGTAATTGCTAAAAGATACAGGCTCTAATTGTTCTATAATATTCATACCCATTTTATCTAGATGTTCAATGGATCTATAAATCTCTCCCTGGGGTTCATCGTATTAACTGTAACCGAAACTTTGACCTTTCCATGACTTTGGCTGTGTAAGACAAATGCATTTCAATACTGTTTTCATCCTCATCTGTCTGCAGAGACATGCATTCAAACATTCCTGTCTTCCATAGATCTCTGTAAATCTTTTGATCAATACGAAGGCCATAGAAAGGTGTCCTATATACATCCACACTCGAAAGTGCACCTTGAGAGAGGGACACATAATGGAAAGGCCAAAGGATGAAAATTCTCTGGGTAATAGATGGATCCACTTGTTTATAAACATGAGAGGCACAAGATCCACAGTAGGTATATCCTGCATGGTGTGCAATAATGGCTCTAGCAGGTCTTTTTGCAGACTCTACTTGTGAAAGCCAATCTTCCAGCTGTGCATTCAGCCGAGCTGAGGCTGTGTATCTGCTCCCAGCGTGACTGACTTCCCGGCAGACCAGTCGGTTGAAAATTCAAAGCCTGAGCCGCAAATTGTACAAGAGGATGAATGAGCAGGTAGTGGCGGCAGCTGCCTGAGCCGCTCTGCTAGCGGAGGAGGCACCGCGGGCGCAGCCGAGAAGGAGGAGGCAGCTGGGAGGGAATCAGCCCAGCCCATCAGGAGGAGGAAGAGGAGGAGAAGGCGGCCAAGGAGGAGGAGGAGGAGGTGGTGGTAGCTGGGGCGAAGGCAGCAACAATTACCACAAACTCTGGCGGCCACTGGCAGATGGGGCCCGCCGCGGCTTCACCTAAGCCTTGGAAGCCCTGGCGCGCGGCCCCCGGAGTCACAGCTGCTCTGCAGCCAGGCTCTTTCCGCCAAACAGCCCCACATGGTCCCCTCCCCTCCCTGTCAGCCTCCCCAGCCACAGCCCGTCAAGACTTATTTTTTGAGCCACTATTTCCTAGATGTCCCTGAGCTTCTTAACGTATCCAAGGTTCTGATTTTCTCTGGATTGGCAATTGTTAATATGAATTTTCAGAATGATGATAAATTGGCTAAAGTTGGTAAATTAAACCAAATAAAGATCTGCTGGGCCTCAGTGAAACAATTTTTGTGGGTTACTGTATCTGTTAAAGCAAAAATGTCCTTTATTGAGTTGAGTGATTTTTCCTTTTATAGATTTGTCTCCTTTCTAGAAATAAATCTTTCCATGCTGAATTTCACTGATTATGTTGATATCTTGCAGGGTTACAAAACACTTCTATTTTGAACTCATTTCCTAGACTATACCCAGTTTTTTTTAGCTTCCCCAATATAATGATTCTTTTCAAATTGACAGCTATTAATAAGAATTTTCAGAATAAAGACAAATTGGCTAATTTCCTAAAAATTCTGAGTTGTAGTTTCTCACATTTTGATGGTCAACTAATATAGGGATAAGTTCCTTATGCAATGATTGCATTCAATATCTTTTGGTTGGTAAAGAGAACACTCTGTGCCACACATCTTTTCCTTTTACTTGATTTCCTTGTAAAATTCCTTCTAAAATTTATTTTTCTTTCATTTAGTCGTTACTGATCATTTATTAATTCCTTTTCTTGTGATTATTGCTTTTCAGTATTATATGAATTTTCTCATGCCATAATATTAGTATAAAACATTAGAAAATATAATTTTATCAGGGGTTGCAGGATGTCTTGGATATATTATAATGCAATACATCATAGTTATAATCAGACATAAAATTGAAAATGCACTGAGTCTATAATGATGTAGAAAACATTCCCCAATATTTCTTTTTCCTTATATTAAACACTTTATTAAGTTTATTGCTAAGAAACACTATTTCAAATTTAAATAATCTCAAGTGCATAGCCACAGAAACCTGACCAATCGGGAGTTGAAGTAAAACTGGTCTCTGCAGGATGTAATCACTAATTCCTCAAGATGTGTCAGAGAAATGATCCATACAGGTACTTCCTGAAGAATAACAGTATTTATGTAAAACAGAGTTAGACTGATTCATAAGATTTAGGGTATACATGAATCTCTCTGAGAAGTAGCCCATTGAATTTCACTAGTGAAGTAAGAAATAAGAGCATGGATTTTGTGAAGTCTTTTTAAATAAGGTAAAAAATATTCATGTCAAGGGGGATACACTTGTCATCTCATTTCTCAGGTATATACGTGTTAATTCATGTGTTTCTTTAAAATGAGTAATGTTGAATTCACTGAAAGACCATGATATGTGTCAAGAACATTAACATACATAAATATATCCAATTTATAGTATGATTTATGCTGAAGAATATGCTTGTTTAAGTTTGCTGATTTGCTGACATGCAAAATGAAGATTTCTGAGTTTGATAGATAGTCCAAACTCAAAAGATTGACAATACAGTGATGCAAAAATTATATAGAAAGTGTACTAGTGAAAACTATGAGCAAATACATTTTGCGGTGCATTATAGAGGATAACTAAGAAATTTGCATGCAATAGTATTTTGTTTGACATTTCTTGGAAATTCTTCCATAAAAACAAAAATAGTCCTTAAAATTTCATAGGAAAGGTCAAGATACCCAGTGCAGATTTTACTATGAAGAAACTGACATTATTATTTTTTTTTGGGATATGAGGAACCACCTATGTTCTATCTAGATTCTTTAAAACATCATTGTATTTCAACTGTTTAACAGTTGATGAGGAGTAAGAATCCCAATCACTAAGTTGCTTTAAACATATAAATTTGTGAATTATGTAATTTCTAAATACCCCTTAGATAATAAGGAGTATAGAAAAATCCCTGTACTGTCTCATATATCAAAGGCTAGTTATTCAATCATCATGATACACAATGAGGAAGTAGTTGTAAGGTAAATTTAGCAGAGGGAAACTTGACAAATTTCAGAGGCTGAGGAGAAAGATGCAATCTTAAAAGATGGAGAATAGGAAAATTCTAAGGATCAATAACAAAGCATAGTTTTCATAAAGAAAATAAAAGTAGTTGAGAGTTTTCTTTGGGCCAGTACCTTACCCTTTAGTTCAATAATATGAACTTAGTCCCTGTGTTAACATGTAACCTCTTAACCCACTGATATCATATATGCTTAGAAGCCAGAGTTCCATTCCAGCCCTTGCTTATCACCATCCACACAAGACCACTGAACATTCCTACCCAAGCAGTAAGGCATTTCCCAAAAGAGCACGCCCCATACTGAGAAAACTAACTTCATACTTTCCCACCATATACCTTCCTGCCATATATATGTGCCCCTTCTGAAAACCCGCCCAGTTCTCCCAGGTCAAAAACTGTACTTCCAACACAGGGGCCCCAGCTGAAGTCTTACTTTAGACCCCTGCCATGCCAGGGATCTATTAAACTTCTCTGCCTGAACCTTGGTGTGTCTACGAGCCTCACTGAACCGGGACCTAACACCCTGAGTATTATTTTCACTGTTTAATAGATTATCTTCTTGTAGGAATTTCTTTTCTTTATAAAAAATGAAGATGATAGAATAACTCAAACATAATTGCAATGATTACTATATAAAAACAATTTGCATTAAATATTTGGCAAAAACATGCAAAATGAATATGCATATAACCAATGTAGAAAAATCAATATTATTTTTATTATTCATATAAATGGTAACAAAAATAATAGTGATGTTGCAATGACAAGTGAACTTTATAAGTAAAATAATCATTTATGAAATCTAACATATTTATGGTTATAACTCTTTAATTCTCAGTTTTTCATATATGAAAATTAAAAGTATGGAAATTAGGTATCTACTAATTAATTATCATTGAAAAATAGTTATGATTGAAACAAGATTGGTTTACGATTGTAAATGCTTCAAGACAGTCACAAATAGAGTAATTTTAGTTAGAATAGTTACCTTAAATGAAGAGATTTCAACAAAGTTGAGAAGAGCATGCAGGGTGGATATTTGGATAGAATGCTAGCCCTTCATAAATATTGGGAATCAGTTCTGCTGGAAGAGAGGATGCTTCATGGCAGACCCATTTCAAGTAGGATATTTTCTTAAGTACTGTAAACTGGTAAGAATGTGAAGTAGAGTGACAGCAAGAGAAATCTGTCTATGAATTGATAAAAGGAAAATGGAATCAATTAGATTTTGTATCAAATAACCATTTTATGCATTATGCTGCAATGGAAGAAAGAAAGGACACTTTCATGTCTTATGGAACACTGCCAAGAAAGAGTGATAGGCATAAATTATCTGGTCTCATTGGAATTAATAGTTTCAGAATTCAGAAACTTGACCAACTTGGTTACTTAAACAGTTTCTAAGTCAGCTGGCCACAAAACAAGAACAGCAGAATTCACTCATCTTAGTCATGGTAAGTGTAGAGATTTGGTAGTAAATGTAGAAAGTTCTTAAAAATTCTCTTATACAGACTCTCTTATATAGTATGTCTAAAACAATTTCTGATGTTGAATAAAAGAAGATGACAATGATTGGGCATTTCTAAAAAGAGTTTGAAAACATATTAACAGAAATAGTGTGTATGTGAAAATAACTGAAAGGTTTATGAGATTAATCTTATTTTAAATACATTATGATTGATGCTATGAATATTGAAATTAATATATATTACTAGAGTTAGGAAAATCATAAAAGAAATATATGCATTTGCTTTGATTTCTACATAATGTCTTTTTCCCATTTCCTCTATGTTGACACAATATTTGAAAGAAGTTTAACTATATTTGAGATATGTACTTAAATTTGCATCTATCTATGCAAAATATTCAGAGTTTTATTATCTGTATATTTCTGTTGTTTACACCATGATGTGAAGTATACATCTTTGAGTATTAGTTTTTCATATTCAATACTATACTTGAGTAATTTTTGCATTATTCTTGGAAAGATTTTCCAAAATATTGTGAAAAAAGATTGGAATGATTTTGAACAAAAAAACAAAGAAGATCATATGGATAAGACCATACCTTATTCACCAAGTACAGATGCCTGTACAATTGGGAGAGCTTCAGGGTACAGTCACAGCCAATAGAGAAGAGAATATTGAGAGATTAGCTTACAGAAGCCCCCTGTTTAAAATGCTTTCTTAGTACTCACTCTTATACTGTTTCTTGGATTAGAAATAAAGTTATTAGAAATAAAACTAAGTGAGAAATTAAGGCAATGATAAGGATTAGGAACTAAAGCTCTTGCTAATGTTGGAAATCTTGGAGTTGCTTATTTTATTGAAAATGTGAGCTATTAAAACATTGGTCTTCAACAGGGATATGGTTTGGAATCTTTTCTTCCCTTCATGAGCTAGGGATAAAAAAATGTATGCAGTGCTCAATTTATTCAAGCTTTCTGCAACATGAAGAAAAAGGAGTTACTGAGTAGAGAGAGAT
>JAQZBX010090847.1:0-12460 GCA_029593785.1 Cabassous unicinctus
AGCGGGGGGGGGGAATAAATAAATAAATAAATAAATCTTTAAAAAAAAAAATGATACAACTATATTCTACTTACAAGAGACTTACCTTAAATTCAAAGACACAAGTAGGTTGAAAGTGAAAGGATGGAAAAAATATACCATGCAAATAGTAATCAAAAGAGATTTGGGGTAGCAATACTAGTATCAGATAAAATAAAATTTAAGTAAAAACTGTTATGAGGGACAAAGGTCAATAAATAATAATGAAGGGTCAATTCAACAGAATAAATAAGAAGTATAAATATATATGCACCTAATGGCAGAGCCCAAAAATATATGATGCAAATATTGATGCAAATAGATGTTTCTACATTTATAGTAGGAGACTTCAATACACCACTTTCATTGATTTATAGGAAATCTATACAGAAGATCAATAACAAAATAAATGGTACACTGAACCAACTAGACCTAACAGACACTTCATCCAATAGCAGCAGAATACACATTCTTCCCTAGTGCGGTCTTTCTCCAATATAGACCATAAGTTAAGTCCAAATGAAGACTCAATACATTTTAAAATATTGAAATTATACAATGTATCTTTTCTGACCATAATGAATGAAGCTAGAAATTAATGGCAGAGACAGAACAGGAAAGTCCATAAATATGGGAAATTAAATAGTACACTCTTAAACAGCCAATGGGTCAAAAAAGAAATTACAATAGAAGTTAGGAAATGAAAATGAAAACACAACATATCAAAATTTATGGGATGAAGCAAAGGTAGAGCTCAGAGCAAATTATATAGCTGTAAATGCTTACATTAAAAATGATAAAGATTTTTAAATCAGAGACCTAAGTCAGCTGATGATCTAGAAAATGAGGAGCAAACTACCCAAAGTTAGAAAAATGTAGAAAGTAACAAAGATTAGAGTGAAGATAAATGAAATAGAGTATCAAAATACAATAAAAAGAACCAATGCAACCAAAAGTTGGTTGTATGAAAAGATCACGAAAATCAACAAACCTTTAGCTGGGCTGACAAAGAAAAAAGAGAGAGGACACAAATAACTGAAATCAGAAATGAAAAGGGGGACATTACTACCAATCTCATAGAAATTTTAAAAATTACAAAAATATTCTATGAACAATGGTATACCAACCAATTAGATAATCCAGATGAAATGGGAAATTCATGTGAATAATATCCACGTTATTCAAGAAGATATAGAAGATCTCACTAAATCAATAAAAAGTTAAGTGATTGAATCAGTAATCAAAAACCTCCCAAGAAAGAAAAGTCCAGGACCAGATGGCTTCACTGATGAATTCTAACAAAATACTTTCAATATGCTCTTCATTTGGTTGGCTAGCAGTTTGTTGAGGATTTTTGCACATACAGATATTGGACTTTTTATTTTCTTGTGATATCTATATCTGGTTTTGATGTTGGGGTGATGCTTGCCTCATAGCATATTGAAAGAATTATATACCATGATCAAATGAGATTTATCCCAGGTTTGCAAGATTGGTTCAACATAGGACAATCAATTAATGTATTAACCACATCAATAGAAAGAAATAGAAACAATATATGATCATCTGAATTGATACAGAAAAGGCATTTGTTAAATAGAGCAGCCCTTCTTGAGAAAACACATAGAAAACTAGGAATAGAATGAAATTTATTCAATATGATAAAAGCATATATGAAAAACCCACAGCTAAAAGCATACTCAATGGCAAAAGACTGAAAAGTTTTCTCCTAAGATCTGGAAAAAAATAAGGATGGCCACTCTCAACACTTATTCAACAGTATTCAGCAGTTCTAGCCAGAGCAATTAGGCAAGAAAAAGAAACAAAGGCATCCAAATTAGAAAGAAAGAAGTAAAACTTTCGCAGCTAGCATGGTCCTATACAGAAAGAATCCTTTAAAATGAACAAAAAATGTACCAGAGGTAAAACTTAAATTCATCAAAGTCACAGAGTATACAAGATTAATGTGCAAAAATAATGAATAATCTGAAGTAGAAATCAAGAAAAAATTTCATTTAAAATAGCAACTAAAAATATCAAATATCGAGGAATAAATTCAATCAAGAATATAAAGGAATTGCACACAGAAATATATAAAATGTTGCTGAAAGAAATCAAGGAAAACCTCAATAAATGGAAGGATATGCTGTGTTCATGGACTAGAAGACAAAATATTGTTAAGATGTCAATTTCACCCAATGCAATTTACAGATTCAACACAATCCCAATCAAAATTCTGACAGCCTTCTTTGGAATTGGAAAAACCAATCATCAAATTTATATGGAATCATAAGAGGTCTCAAATAGCCAAAACCATCTTAAAAAAGAATAATGAACTGGAGGACTCTCACTTTCCCAATCTTAAAACTTATTACAAAGCTATAGTAATAAAAAAAGCATGGTAATGACACAAGGACAAATATATATACCAATGGAATTGAATTGAGAGTTCAGAAATAGACCCTCATATCTATGGCTAATTGATTTTGATAAAGGTGACAAAGTCCACTCAATGGGGAAAGAATGGTCTCTTAAACAAATGGTGCTGAAAAACCTGGATAGCCATTTGTAAAATAATGAAAGTAGACCCTTACCTTATTTCATATACAAAATTAACTTAAAATCTATCATAGACCTAAATATAAGAACCAAAACTACATAACTCCTAGATGAATACATAGAGAACCATTTTTAGGACCCTTTGTTAGGCATGGTTTCTTAGACATTACACCAAAAGCACGAACAACAAAAGAAAAAAAATAGATAAATGGGACTTCATCAAAATTAAAAATTTGGGGGAGTCAGTATAGCTCAGTGGTGGAGCACCTGCCTCCCATGCATGAGGTCCCAGGTTCAATCCCCAGTACCTCTTAGAAAAAAAACATATAAAGACTTTTATGCACCAAAGGGCTCAAATATGAAATTAAAAAGACAATCTACAGAAAGGGAGAAAATATTTGGACACACATATCCAATTAGGGTTTAATCCAGAAAATTTAAACAAAACCCTTACAATTCAACAAAAAAGACAAAGAATCCAATTTTAAAATGGTCAAAAAAGGGGGAAATATGAAATACAAATGAGTTTTTATGGCTAAAAGATTTCAAAGTGAGTCAGGAGGTCACTCCCAGAGGTTATGTTTATGCACATCTCAGCAGGATCTCACTGACTGCCATAGTAAACAGTGCCTCAAACAGCAGGGCTCCCGAGGGC
Organism: Cabassous unicinctus; assembly: GCA_029593785.1. Lineage (NCBI taxonomy): Eukaryota > Metazoa > Chordata > Mammalia > Cingulata > Chlamyphoridae > Cabassous > Cabassous unicinctus. The sequence continues at coordinate 3,233 of JAQZBX010090847.1, forward strand.
TCTAGAGACATTTAGACACTATAAGCAGGGCAGACAAGCTCAGGAATTCCACACCCTGTGGTGGGCCTTATTTGGGAATTTATGCTCCCCAATGTAAGAGAGTTAGACTCATTTATAGTTTCCCTACATATGGTTCTTCTGCCCCTTTTATTTGAACCTATAATTAGCACTATACTTGTTAAATATATGTCCCAGAAACTTAAATCTTTGGTCTGTTATGTGCCAGTTGAGCCCTGAATTTCAGCAGAGTTGCAACACCTACTCTCCAGTTCACTGGACTTTACCCAGGACAAGTAACAAGGAGATGATGATGGACAACAATCATCTCAAGGAACAGAGAATGTCTGCAACTGCAAGCAAGATAGTTCCACCCACCCCACAGTATCTAATTCCTCTCTCAATTAGGAACAGAGTGGTCATCACCATCCCAAAATCTTCAAGATTGGGGAATGAACACTGGACTAAAGTAGACTTATTATTATTCTATTATAGACTTATTATTACTCTAGCAATGGAAGAACTTTATCATTGATATAAAGGCAGTGGCCACCAGAGGTTCTGAGGGGAGGGCAAGGGAAGAATAGGTGTAACATGGGGTCATTTTCAGGACATTAGAATTGTCCTGTATGACAGTGCAATAATGGATACAGGCCATTTAACATTTTGAATAACCTATAAAATTGTGTGGGGGAAGTGGATGTGGCTCAAGCAATTGGGCTCCCATCTACCATATAGGAGGCCCAGGGTTCAATTCCCGGGGACTTCTGGTGAGAAGCAAGCTGGCCCGAGCAGAGAGCTTGCCTACACAGAGTGCTGGCCCGCACAGGAGTGCTGGTCTGTGCAGGAGTGCTGGCTTGCATGGAGAGCTGGCGCAGCAAGATGATGCAACAAAAAGAGACACAGAAGAGAGACAATAAGAGACACAGCAGACCAGGGAGCTGAGGTGGCACAAGAGATTGAGTGCCTCTCTCCACTCTGAAAGGTCCCAGGATCAGTTCCTGGTGCCACCTAAAGAGGAGACAAGCAGACACAGAAGAATACACAGAGAGCAGACAGGAGTACAAAAACAACGCAGGGGCGGGGGGGAATAAATAAATAATCTTTGAAAAAAATTGTGTGGGGCAGGGTGTAAACTATAGTCCACAGTTAGCAGCAATGCTTCAGTATGTGTTCATCAATTGTAACAATGTAGTGTTGTGGCAGAAATGAGATTAGATGACGAGAAAGCCCAAACAGCACTTGGAGAGGTGGAGGAACAAAGTTTTATTACGCACAGACCCAGAGGAGAATTCAGTATCCAAATTCTCAGCCCTGGGCATCACCTTTCATGGGGTTATATAGGTTCTTGTTCATTGGCTAGTGGGTTGCTGGGCAAGCGGGCAAATTCCTTAAGCAAGTGGGCAGGCGGGGTTTACAAAAGCAAAAAAAGCAAGTTTAGCTTATCTTCCTAAAGCAGAGGACCTTGGGTGGATGAGAAGGAGAGGAGCCAGGGAGCTGTTTATCTTTCTGAACTTGTGGGTTTCTGAGAAAAGGGGAGAGGAGCTGTTCATGTTTCTGAAGCTGTGGGTGTCAGTTAAGGGGGGGCAGGGGATCAGGGCTGCAGCATTTTCTTCATCAATACCACACTAATGAAAGATGTTGTTAATGTGGGAGAGTGTGGGAGGGGGATAGGGTGGGACATAATGGGAATCCCCTATATTTTTTAAGTAACATTTATGTAATCTAAAACATCTTTAAAAATTAAAAGAAAGTTTTTTAATGGGTAAATGGTTGAATAAACATTTCTATAAAGAAGACATATAAATGGCCAATAAGCACATGAAAAGGTGTTCAGCGTCATTAGCCATTACAGAAATGCAAATAAAAACCACAATGAAATACCATTTCACATCCAACAAAAAGGCTACTAATAATTTTTTAAAAAAAGAAACACAAGAAGAAAATTACCAGTGCTGGAGAGTTGTGGAGAAGTAGGAACACTTGTTCATTGTTGGTGGGAATGAACGTAAAATGGTGTAGTGCTTTGGAAGATACTGTGGTCGTTCCTCAGAAAGCTAAGTGCATTAGTCAGCCAAAGGGGTGCTGATGCAAAGTACAAGAAATCTGTTGGCTTTTATAAAGCATGTTTATTTAGGGTAAAAGCTTGCAGTCACAAGGCCCTAAACAGTCAAATTCAAGGCTGCTTTCTCACCAAAGTCAGCTGCCACGTGTTGAACAAGATGGCGGGCGATCTCTGCCTGGTCTCTCAGGGCTTCCTCTGGTCTCTGTCATAGGGCTGGTTTCTTTCCAAGCCTTCTCAGTTGCTCAGTTGCTTGCTCATTTCAGCTGCAAACTATTAGGCAAAAGGCTCAGCTCTCCCTAGGCCTCCAAGATCAAAACTGACAAAATTCCCTTCTCTGATATCTATGGAGCTCTCTTTCTTCCCATGTCTTCTATGTGAGTGCCCATTCGTATCAGCCAACCAACTGGGCAGGGACACAAACTGAGTTATATCTTTACTGATGTGGTTGAATCAAAGCCCTATTCTTAAAATAATTTAATCAAAGACATCTCAGCTGAATCTAGTACAATCAAAGGGTATCACACCAAGAGGAATAGATTAGTTTACAAACATAATCTCTCTTTCTGGGGATTCATATATAATCTCAATCTGCCACAGTAAGGATTAACTTACTATATGACCCAGCAATCTCACTTCTCAATATAAATGCAAAATAATTTATAGCAGGGACTCAAAAAGATATTTGCACACTGATGTCTGTAGAAGCATTATTCACAATTGCTAAAAGGTAAAAGCTACTCAACTGTTCATCAATAGATGAAAGGTTAAACAAAATGTGGTATATTCATACAATGGAAAAATTATTCAGCCATAAAAAAGGAATGAATTTTTGACACATGCTACAATATGGATGAACCTTGAAGACATGTTTAGTGAAATAAGACAGACACTGAAGGACAAATTGTATCATCTCAGTAATATGAAATAATTTGAATAAGCAAATTCATAGAAGCAGAAACTAGAATACATTGGTTACTAGGGGCCAGAATGGAGCTAGAGAATGGGGAGTTAATGCTTAATTGGTACAGAGTTGCTGATTGTGGTAATGGAAAATTTTGGTAATAGATGGTAGTAATGTTAGTGCAGCATTTTGAATGTAATTAATATTATTGAATTATGTACTTGAATGTGGTCAAAATGGGAAATTCTAGGCTGTATATATTTTACTAGAATAAATTTTAAAAAAACATTGGATTGTACAACAAAGTGAAACCTAATGTAAACTATGAACTATAGTTAATAGTGTAAGTCTAATTATATTGTTTCATCAATTGTAACAAAGTTACCACACTAATAGTTTTAGTAACAGGGAAAATTGCATGTTTGAGGGGATTTATATTGGAACTCTGTATTTTCTTCATGATTTTTCTGTAAACCTACAACTTCTCAAATAAATAAAAAAATAAGTATCATGACCAAATTGGATTAATCCCAGGTAAGAATGGAAGGTACTTTAGCATTGGAAATTTTATTAATAGAGTTCACTACCTTTATATATTAAAGGAAAAAATATTTTCTGATCATCTCAGTAGATGGAGAAAAAGTATTGAAAGATTCAATATTCACTATCTCAACAATCCATAGCAAATTAGGAATAGAAGAAAATTTCTTTAGAGGTAAGGGAATCTATCATAAACTTAGAGAAACTTACTTATCTAATGGAGAAATATCAGATTAATTCACTTTAAAATCCAGACTAAGACAAGAATGTCCATTATCAGCAACACAGTCATTATATGTAAATCATGTGTTGCAAACAAAACACAAGAGGACCTAAAGAAAAATGTTTGAATAAATAAGATAAAACAGCACAGTCACTAGATAGATGATTAATATACCAAAGAAGACAATTAGGATGATTTTTAAAAATAGCATTTATAATAGCAACAAAAATATAAAATGCTAAGATATAAAGATTTAAAAATGAATAAATAAGCTTTTTGGAAGAAATAAAATTTATTGAAATATATTAAAGAAAATAAGTGCAATATAATAAAGATATCTATTTTTATCTTAATCTATAAATTTAATGTGAATTTCTTTCAAAATCCCACTATCCTGCACTTGACAAACTGGTTTGAAAATATATATGCAAATGGCCAACACCAAACAAGGCAATTTTGAAAGAGAGGAACAAGATGGAAGGACTTTCCCAATCATATACCAGTGCATATTACAAAGCAATAAAAATTGAAAAATTATAGTGTTAGCACAGGAACAGAGACCAAAGCACAAAATGGTAAGCCTAGAAATAGAACCAAACATAAATAAATGGAAGCTTCATATATGACATATATGCAAATCAAAGCTGCGAAGATGGACAATTAAAAAGATGGTGCTATGTGATTAAAAGTGTGGAAAATTAACTTTTTTAAATTGAAGTTTATTGTTCAAACATGAACATCCATAAACAATAAATGTATACGAAAAGTTGTGAACTTACAAAACAAACATGCATATCATTATACAGGGCTCTCATATATTACCCAATTACCACCACCTTTTATTATTGTGAAACAATTATTAAAAACTATGAAGGAGCATCATCAAAACATTACTACTAACTATAGCCAATATCTTATATTTGGTGTATTTTCCACCAATCCACCGGGTTATTGACACTCTGTATTAGTGTTATATACTTGTTATAGTTCATTAGAGAATGTTCTTATATTTGTTCAGTTAACCACAGTGCATGTTCCGCCACAGGACTCATTGTGTTATACAGTCCCATGCTTTGTACAATCCATTCAAAGTGTACACTCAGTGGCTCTCATATTCATCACAGTGTTGTGCTGTTATCACCTCAGTCAATTTTAGAACGTGTTCATTACTCCACAAGGAAAAATCCCATACCCCCTTTTATCTCCCTATTTTTGTCCCTTAGAATTGATATTATTATATCTTCTTTGCCATTGTTGCAAACATATTACAATATTACTGTTAATTATAATCCAAAAGTTACATTAGTTGTAATTTCCCTGTGTACTACCATATTAACACTTTGTAAAAGAGCATTAGTATGTTCTTATACTTTTAACCATAATCTTCATCTACCACTGAAACCACAATACTCCACAGTCCCTACATTATTCTCTAGCTTCCTTTCAATTGAAATATTACATCCACAGACTACCCCTTTCACCCACAATCACGTTTACAAATCAGCAGTGTTAGTTATATTCACTATAATGTATTACCATCATCTCTATTCATTTCCTCACATTTACAATAAACCTTATTAAAAATTCTACAGACATTAAGCATCAGCTCCCATTCTCAACCCACATTGTAATTCCTAGTAACCTATACTCTAGAGTTTATCTCCATGAGTTTATTCGTCATTTTAATTCATATTAGTGAGACCATACAATATTTGTCCTTTTGTGTCTGAATTATTTCACTCAACATAATATCCTCAGAGTTCATCCATGTTGTCATATGCATCCAGATTTCATTTCTTCTTACAGCTGAATAATATTCCACTGTATGTATATACCATATTTTGTTTATCCACTCATCAGTTGAAGGACACTTGGGTGGTTTCTATATTTTAGCAATTGTGAATAGTGCTGCTATGAACATCAGTATGCAAATGTCAGTTCGTGTCCTTGCTTTCAGTTCTCCTGGATGTATTCCTAGTAATGGGATTACTGGATCATAACAGTTCTATATTCAGTTTCTTGAGGGACCACCAAACTGTCTTCCACAAAGATTGCACCATTCTACATTCCCACCAACAGTGAAGGAGTGTTCCTATTTCTCCACATCTTCCCCAGGACTTTTAGTTTTCTGGGTTTTGGTTTTTGTTTTGTTTTGTTTTGTTTTGTTTTGTCTTTTTAAATACTGGCTATTCTATAAGGTGTGAAATAGTATCTCATTTTAGTTTTGATCTGCATTTCCCTAATAGCGAGATATGAAGCATTTTTTCTCATGTGCTTTTTGGCCATTTGTATTTACTCTTTGGAGAAATGTCTATTCAAGTCTTGCCTATGTTTAATTGGGTTGCTTATCTTTTTTTCTTTGGGTTGTATGATCTCTATTACATAACATGGATATCAAACCCTTATCAGATATGTGATTTCCACATATTTTCTCCCAGTGAGTGGGCTGCCTTTGCACCTTCTTGAGAAAGTCCTCTGATGCATAGAAGTGTTAAAGTTTGAGGAGGTTCCATCTATCTATTTTTTCTTTCATTGCTCATGCTTTGGATGTAATGTTTAAGAAACTAAAGCCTACCACAAGATCTTGAAGATGTTTCCCTACATTTTCTTCTAGGAGTTTCATGGTTGTCGCTTTTAAATTTAGGTCTTTGATAGAGTTGGTTTTTTTGTTTTTTTTTTTTTAGTTTTTTTAAAAAGATACTTAGATTACATAAATGTTACACAAAAAATATAGGGATTCCCATATGCCTCACCTCCCACACCTCCCACAACCTCCCACATAAACATCCTTCATTAGTGTGGCACATTAATTGCAATTGATAAACACATCCTGGGGCTTGGCCATTAAGCATGGATCATAGTTCACATTGTAAACCACACTCTCTCCCACACAGTTCTGCATATTATATGATGATATAAAATGGCTTATATCTGTCATTGCAATGTCACTCAGGACAATTCCCAAGTCCCGGAAAAGCCCCTGTATTACAACTGCTTTTCCCTCTCCCTGCCCCCAGAGCCTCCAGTGGCCACTGGCTCCACAACAATGTTGTAATTTCTTCCATTGCTTGAATCACAATATGTCTATAGTAGAATACAAGTAAGTTCACTCTAGTCCATAGCTCTTCTTGAGGAGTCTGGGATGGTGATGTCCACTCCACCTTCAATTGAGATGGGGCTTATATCCCATGGGGAAGATGAATGGGATTAGGTTAATTTTTGTATTAGGTGTGAGGTAGGGTTTCTTTTTCTTTCTTTTGGATATGGATATCGAGTTCTCCTAGGACCATATGATGAATACCCGTGTGGACTTGACAACCTTGTCAAAGATCACTTTGTTATAAATTTTAGGATCTATTTCTGAACACTCAATTCTATTCCATTTGTCAACATATCTATCTTTATGCCAGTAGTGTGCTGTTTTTACCACTGTAGCTAAGTAATATGCTTTAAAGCCAGGAATATTGAGTCCTCCAACTTCGTTCTTCTTTTTAAAGATATTTTTGGCTATTCAGGACCTCTTCCCCTTCCAAACAAATTTGAAAATTGGCCTTTCCAATTCTTTAAAAAGGCTGTTGGAAGTTTTATTGGGATTGCATTGAATCTTTAGATAAATCTGGTAGAATTGATAACCTTAACAATATTTGGTCTTCCAATCCATGAACATGAAATGTCCTTCCATTTATTTAGGTCTTCTTTAGTTTCTTTTAGCAATGTTTTGTAGTTTTCTGTATACAAGTCCTTTATGTATTTGGTTAAGTTTATTCCTAAATATTTGATTATTTTAGTCTCTATTGTAAATGGGATTTTTTTTCTTGACCTCTTCCTCAGATTGTTCATTTATAGTATATAGAAACGCTACTGATTTTTGCATTTTAATCTTATAGCCTGCCACTTTGCTGATCTCTTCTATTAGTTCCAGTAACTTTGTTGTGGATTTCAGGACTTTCTAGATATAGAATCATGTCATCAGCAGATAGTGAAGGTTTTACTTCTTCCTTCCTTATTTGAATGCCTTTTCTCTTTCTCGCCTAATTGCACTAGCTAAAACTTCTAGCACAATAGTGAATAACAGTGGTGACAGTGGGAATCCTTGCCTTGTTCCTGATCCCAGTGGGGAAGCCTTCACTCTTTCTTCACTGAGTACAATGTTTGCTGTGCATTTTTCATATATGCATTTTATCACATTGAGAAAGTTTCCTTCTATTCCAATCTTTCAGAGAGTTTTTATCAAGAAAGGATGTTGGATTTTGTCAAATACCTTTTCCACATCAATTGAGAGGATCATGTGATTTTCATTCCTCAATTTGGCAATGTGATGTCTTATATTGACTGGTTTTCTTGTGTTGAACTACCCTTGCATACCTGTGATAAAACTCACTTGATCATGATGTATAAGTCTTTTAATGTGCTCTTGGTTTCTATGAACAAGCATTTTGTTGAGGAATTTTGCATCTATATTCATTAGAGAAATTGGTCTGTAATTTTCTTTTTTCATATTATCTTTATCTGGCTTTGGTATTAGGGTGTTGTTGGCTTCATAGAATGAGTTTGGTAGCCTTTCCTCCTGTTCTATTTTTTGGAAGAGTTTGAGCATGATTGGTATTAATTCTTCTTTTAATGATTGGTAGAATTCACCTGTGAAGCCATCTGGTCCTGGGCTTTTCATCTTTGGGAGGCCTTTGATGACTATTTCAATCTCCTTACTTGTGATGGTTTGTTGAGGTCTTTTATTTCTTCTAGGGTCAGTGTAGGTTGTACTTGTGTTTCTAGGAATTTGCCCATTTCATTTACATTGTATAGTTTGTGGACATACAGTTGTTCATAGTAGCCTTTAGGGTCTTTTTTATTTCTGTGGGGTCAGTAGTAATGCATCCCCGCTCATTTCTGATTTCATTTGTTTGTATCTTCTTTCATTTTTTTCTTTGTCAGTCTAGCTAAGGTATTGTCAATTTTGCTGATCTTTTCAAAGAAACAACTTTTGGTTTAGTTGATTCTCTCTACTGTTTTTGATGTTGTTGTTGTTCTCAATTTCATTTATTTCTGCTCTAATCTTTGTTTTTTCTTTCCTTCTGCTAACTTTGGGATTAGTTTGTTGTTCTTTTTCTAGTTCCTCCAGCTGTGTAGTTAGGTCTTCAATTTTAGCTCTTTCTTCTTTTTTAAATGTAAGCATTGATAGCTATAAATTTCCCCCTCAGCGTTGCCTTCACTGCACTCCATAGGTTTTGATATGTTGTATTTTCATTTTCATTTTTGAGATATTTACTGATTTCTCTTTTGATTTCTTCTTTGACCCACTGCTTGTTTAAGAATGTGTTGTTTGATCTACACATAATTGTGAGTTTTCCTTTTCTCCACCTGTTGTTGATTTCCAGCTTCATTTCATTTGATCAGAGATAGTACTCTGTATAATTTCAATCTTTTTAAATTTATTGAGAATTGTTTTGTGACCCAACATATGGTCTATCTTGGAGAAAGTTCATTGAGCACTTGAGAAAAATG
>JAQZBX010090848.1:0-12465 GCA_029593785.1 Cabassous unicinctus
CCCCCATTGTTTTGGGCTTGCTGTCTGTTCTCTGTGTGTTCTTCTGTGTCTCTCTTCTCTTTAGTCGGCACTGGGAACAGATCCTGGGACCTTCCAGAGTGGAGAGAGGCTACTCAATCTCTTGTACCACCTCAGCTCCCTGATTGGCTGCATTTCTCATTGTCTCTCTTCTGTGTCTCTTTTTGTTGCGTCATCTTGCTGCACCAGCTCTCTGCACAGGCCAGCACTCTGCATGGACCAGCTCAGTTTTCACCAGGAGGCCCCTGGAATCGAACCCTGGACCTCCTATATGGAAGACAGGAGCCCAATCACTTGAGCCATATCCACTTCCCTGGCTAGTCTATTTTAGTAGCCTTCTCACTGGTCTCCTTGCTCCCACCCCTGCCCCTGACAGTCTGTTCCCTACCTGCAGCCAGAGAGCATCTGCTAACACCTGGGTCAAATTTGGTCCTTCCTCATCTCAGAACTCTCTCCTGGCTCCCACTTGCCTCTATAAAAGATAAGAAGACAGGTTGAAGCAAGCAAAAAGCAGGCCTACAAAACCCTACAGAAGCTTGTTTGCCAAAAATTCAATGTCCTCATCTCCTTCCTTCTTCCATTCACTCACTCTACTCCAGTCACACTGGCCTACTTGTTATTCTTCAGCATGCCATGCACATCTCTGCCCCAGGGCCTTTGCCTGTGCTGGTCCCTCTGCCTGGAAAATTCTTCCCTTTATATCATAACCTTCTCAGGGCAGCCTTCTGTAACTACCACCCTATATATGTTGTAACCCTCCCCCAGACACACCCATATTCTCCCAACCTGCTTCCTGCTTTAATTTTTTATTTAATGCTTATCACTATCTTATATACTGCATATTTCATGCATTCATTCATAATCTCCCCCACTAGAACATCAGCTCCATGAGGGCAGGGATTTTTATCTGTCTTGTTCCCTGTTGTGTTACCAGTGTCTAAAACAGTGCCTGACACATAGCGGGTGCTCAGTAAATATTTGTTGGATGAATACATTTCAGATGGGCTCCCCAGGAAAACCAGCAGTCCATGTGGCAACTGTTCTTGAGGGACCCTGACAGGGCAGGCGGAGTACAAGAGAGGCTTTAAGCTTTTTAAAATATATCACTCTGGCACCATTAATTAATTCAACAACTCTTTGAGTATCTCCTGGAGTAAGCAAACCCCTGCTGGGCAGAGAGGACCCTGACGGATCTGGCTCATCCCCCAGCAGAGCTTGTGGACAGGTGAAGGGTCAGACATTGAAGAACTGAATACATAACCTGGGAGCCATCCGTGATCCTTTGATCCTTTCTTTTCTTCAGCCCCACCACCCCCAATCTAGTCCATTAACCCATCCTTTGACCCCACTCACAGAACACAACCCCGCCCTGCAGCAACCGCAACAAAGTACCTAACACCTTGGCCATATAGTTATAAATGCAAATGGAATATCCTAAGTGATTAGAGAATAATAAGGGAAAAAAACAACCCATGTTTCCAGTCTGACCACTTCTCATCCCCTCCTCTGTCACAGCTGTAGCCCAGGCCACCATGATCTCTTATCAAGACACTTGATAGCTGCTCACTGTCTCCCGGCTTCCACTCCTGCCTCCCCTACAAGAGCAACAATCATAACTTACTTTGAGAGCACTTAGTACTACATGCCAGGCACTGTTCTGCGTGCTTTACATATAATTAGGAGAATGATGGCCGAACACAGCAGCCAAATGACTTTATAAAACCTAAGTCAGTTCATGTCTTTACTGTTTAAATGTCGTCATTGGCTTCCCATTGATTGTAAAATGAAATCCACGCTCTTGATCTTGATCCACAAAGCCGTTCATGCTCTGGGCCCTGATGCCCTCCATGGCCTCATCTGCCTCCCACCCCATCCTGCACCCCACCCACCCCCTTCTCCATGCACTCCAGCCATATTGGCCACCAGGCTGTTCCTCATACAAGCCAGCCCCATTTCCACCTCAGGGCCCACCCAAGTCATCTCACAAGCTCGTTGGCAACGAGTTGGGTGAGAGGAAGTTTCTCAGAGAAGATTCAGGGGAGAGCATGATTGCCAGATAGGAAACAAGGTGAAATATGTTGAGAGAAATGACTGCCAGGAAAGAACTTGAGAGACTGCCTGGCAGCCAAAGGGAACATTCTTTAGTTCTGTTTTAGGCCCTTTCAGGAACAAACGTTAGTCATTGCTAGTAATGGGGGTGGTGGGGAGGGGTCTGTCGGTTAGGAATTGTATCTGACTGCCTGTAACAAAATCCTGAAATAATGGCTTAAGTTATGGTTAAGTTACGCTGCAGTACCAAGGAGTCCCCTATCTCATTGGCTTACAACAAAGGTTTGTTTCTTGTTCACACTGTGTCCTTTGCAGGCCATTTACGGCCTATTCTACAGTGTCTTAATTGGGGACCCAGGCTGAAGCAGCCACCTCTACTAAGGATATTGCTGGTCTCATGGAAGGGGGGAAAGAGAAGGTGGGGGATCTGCCCAGTGGCTCCTGGTAAATTTTATATTCAGAAGTGGCCCGTGTCACTTTCACTCACATTCCTTTGGCCAAATCAAGTCTGTAACAAGGAAGCCTCACATCAATTGGGTGGAGATGTATAGTATAATCATGTAATGAGGGGCAGCAAATATTTCAAACAGTAATATAAACTACCACAGTATATATTTTTCTCTCATATAAAACAAGTACAGAGGTTGTCAGACCAGCACCACTGTGGTAGTTCTTCTCTTTCTGCTCCACTCCTTAGCCCGTGGCTTCCATCCAGGGTGGCTGCCAGCATCCCAGCCATTATGTCCACGTTCCAGACACGATGAAAAGAGAAAGGAGAAAAAGCAAAAGGGGTTTAACTCCAAACTGAGTCAGGCCCCTTTACAAAGGCTTCCTAGAAAATTCCACACAATGACTACTTCTTCATCAGTCTCCCCCAGCTGCAAAGGAGGCTGGGAAACTATTCTTTTAGCTGGACATTTAACTACCCTGAAGAAATTTTGGGTTCTGTTTTTATGGAGGAAATGGATAATTCCTAGCAGTATATACTACTCCATGCTCTAGATAAGATGACCAGCAAGACTAAATAGGCTATAAAATGGAAAACACTGGCTGTCCACCTAAGGTATGTTTCTAGACAGATTGCTCATCATAAGTGTCGCCACCCAGAGGAACAAAAGGGAATAAGAATGAGACCAAATCAATGAGTGGTTTTGTGGTATTCCCTTGCCTCCTTTGCCCCTTGAGCTGCTCTGATTCCATTTAAGAGCCCCCTCCCATTTAAGGTACCATCTCGAATGTCCCACACAACACTAAAGCATTCATTGGCCAGAAATTAGTTACATGACCCCACCCAGCTGCAAAGGAGTCTGGGAAACAGTCTTAGCAGAGCACATTATAGTATCAAATAAAGTTGGAGATGTGTTAGTAAGGAGAAAGAAGAGAATGGATATGGAGCAGACAGTTGTCAGTCTCTGCCGTGGAGGGGGTGGGGAGTGGAACTGCTCCAGGGAGAACAGAGAGAGAGCAGGTCTCGGGCTCATCACCCTCAGCAGGCAAAGGTGTCTAGACAGTATTTAATGATATTCTTTTTGTTTTTATGGTTAACTTCTATGTATGGAATTGATACTGTCTTTCCATTTTAAATTTTGTAAAGTTTCTCTTTTATGTGTCTTTGTTAAATATTTAAAGTTGGTCAATTTTAAGAAAAATATTAAATAATGACACAGGTATGGAAAACATAGTGAGGGGATGTGGATGACTGACTGTATTAGTTGTGTCAGATAATAAAATATCCCGAAATGTAGTGGCTTAAAACAACAAACAATTATTGTCTCATGGTTTCTGGCCAAAGGACAAGCCGGCCAGAGCTCAGTCACATGGCCACCCCTGCCTGCAAATGGGGCTGGGAAATGAGGTCTTTATTGCAAGCAGCCTTCAGTAGAGAGTTGTGTTACCGTACAAGAAGGCCAGAACATGTTGGGGACAAGTGGCACCAAGACACAGGAGCAGTGGGGCATCTTTAGAGGGTGCCTAATCAGATTAGTCCCCACCCTCTCACTGGAAAAGCATTTGTTTTGTCCATTTTTAAAAAAAATCAATTTTATTTATACACGTTAATAAAGCATACAATTCATCCACAGTGTACAATCAATGGTATTTGGTATAACCACATAGTTGGGCATTCATCTCTTCAATCATTATTAGAGCATTTTCATTATTTCAGTAATAATAATAAAAATAACAGACAAAAAAATGCTTCAGCTTTCAATATCTCTATGCTTCCCCTGCCATACATAGCTGCTATTTCTGGCTATTCTTTCATGTTTGTTTATTTTTAAGCAGTTTTATTGAGATATATTCACATACCATATGCTCTAACCAAAGTGTATAGTCAGTGACTTTTAGTATAATCACTATGTTGTGCATTCATCACCACAAATAATTTTCAAACAATTTCTTTACTCCAAAAAGAAAAACTCCACATCCCTTAGCACTCCTTCCCCAGCCCTATATAACCACTAATCTAATTTCATCTTTATAAATTGATTTCTATTTACATTTTATATAAATGGAATCATACAATATGTAGTACTTTTGTGTTTGGTTTCTTTCACTTAGCATAATGTGTTTGGTTTTTTTTTGGTCTGATATTAACATCTTGTAGTATTAACATATATTAGTTCAGTTTCAAAGTAAAATGGTCTTATATATGCAATGTTACCCATATTCATATTTCACATGTGGTATTGCTATGCTATACATTCCCATGTTACATTTTTTAGCTTTCCTTTTAGTGATATACGTGACCTTAGACTTTCCCTTTCAATCACTGTCATACCCATATAGTAGAACTGCTACTTACAAACATTATGTTGTGCTTTCACCTTTTCTATTCATTTACAAAGATTAACACACATCCTTTTTACCAAATTAACTCTCAGCTTTCCATTCTCTAACCGCATTCTATTTTCTGGTGACCCATATTCAAGTTATTAACTCCATGAGATTTCACAATATAGTTAGTTCATAGTGGTGCAATTATATAGTATTTGTCCTTTTGTGTCTGGCTTGCTTCACTCAACATTATGTCTTCCAGGTTCATCCTTGTCATATGCTTTACTACCTCATTTCTTCTTACAGCTGCATAATATTCCATTGTGTGAATATACCACAGTTTGTTTATCCTTTCATTGGTTGATGGACACCTGGGTTGTTTCCATCTTTTGGCAATTGTGAATAATACCGCTATGAACATCGGTGTGCAGGTGTCTGTTCGTGTCAGTGCGCCATTACTGGGTCATGTGGCAAATCTATATTGAACTTCTTTAGGAACTGCCAACAGACTGTTTTGTCCCGTTAACATGGCTTTGGTAGGTTTGCTGAAAACCAATTGGCTGTAGAGGGGAGGGTTTATTTCTGGACTCTCAATTCTATCCCACTGATCAATGTGTCTCTCTTTATGCCAATACCATGCTGTTTTGACCACTGTAGCTTTGTAATATGTTTCAAGATCAGGCAGTGAAATTCTTCCCACATCTCTCTTTTTTAGAATAATTTTGGCTATTCGGGTGCACTTTCCCTTTCAAGTGAATTTGGTAATTGCCTTTTCTATTTCTGTAAAGTAGGCTGTTGGAATTTTGATTAGTATTTCATTGAATCTATTAATCAGTGTGGGTAAGATTGACATCTTCTTGATATTTATTCTTCCAATCCATGAACACAGAATGTCTTTCCATTTGTTTAGGTCTTCTTTGATTTCTTTTAGCATTATTTTGTAGTTTTCTGAACATACGTCCTGTACTTCTTTGATTAATTGATTCCTAGGTATTTGAGTCTTTTTGTTGTTATTGTAAATGGAATTTTTTTCCTGATTTCCCCCTCAGATTGTTCAATACTAGTGTACAGAAACATTACTGAGGGAAGTGAATGTGGCTCAAGTGATTGGGCTCCCATCTACCATATGGGAGGTCCAGGGTTTGATTCCTGGGACCTCCTGGTGAGAGGCGAGCTGGCCAATGTGGAGTGCTGGCCCACACGGAGAGCTGGCACAGCAAGACGACACAACAAAAAGAGACAGAAGAGAGACAGGAAGAGACGCAGCAGACCAGGGAGCTGAGGTGGCGCAAGAGATTGAACACCTCTCTCCACTCCAGAATTTTCTAAATATAGGATCATGTCATTCACAAATAGAGTTTTTTCTTGTCTAATTTCTCTAGCTAGAACTTCCAGTACAATATTGAATAACAGGAAGCGGGTGTGGCTCAGTGGATAGAGCCCCCGTTTACCATATGGGAGGCCCGGGTTCACGTCCCGAGGCCTCCTTGTGAGGGCACACTGGCCTGAGCGGTGTGGTGGGCTGATGCAACAACCTCACGGCAGGAAGTGGGTGTGGCGCAATGGATAGAGCACCCGTTTACCATATGAGAGGCCCCGAGTTCGCTTCCCGGCACCTCCTTGTGAGGGCAGGCCGGCTCGCTCGCACGGCGCCTTGGGCTGATGTGGCAAGAACTCACAGCAAGGGGGAGATAAGCAGACACAGAGAAGACACGCAACGAATGGACACAGCAGCACAAGCAGCAAGGGGGGGATAAATAAAATAAATAAATCTTTAAAAAAAATAAAAATAAAGTTATAAAAAAAATTTGAATAACAATGGTGACAGTGGGCATCCTTGTCTTGTTCTGATCTTAGAGGGAAAGATTTCAATCTCTTCTCACTGAGTACAGTGTTGCCTGTGAGTTTTTCATACATTCCCTTTATCATATGGAGGATTTTCCTTCTATTCCTATCTTTCAAAATATTTTTATCAAGAAAGGGTGCTGGATTTTGTCAAATGCCTTTTCTGCATCTATCGAGATGATCGTGTGTTTTTACCTTCAATTTGTTAATGTGGTGTATTACATTGGCTGATTTTCTTATGTTGAACCAGCTTTGCATACCAGGAATAAATCCCACTTGGTCATTATGTGTAAGTCTTTTGATATCCTGTTGAATTCTATTTGTAAGTATTTTGTTGAGCATTTTTGCATCTATGTTCATTAAAGAGATTGGTCTGTAATTTTCTTGTAGTGTCTTGATTTGTATTTGTATTTGTAGTGGCTTTGGTATTAGGGTGATGTTGGCTTCATAAAATGTGTTGGTAATTTTCCCTCTTCAATTTTTTGGAAGAATTTAAACAGGATTGGTGTTAATTCTTCTCGAAATGCTTGATAGAATTCACCTGTGAAGACATCTGGTCCTTGGCTTTTCTTTGTTGGGAGATTTTTGATGATGGACTCAATCTCTTTAAATGTGATTGGTTTAAATTCTTGTATTTCTTGTAGCGTCAGTGTAGATTGTGGAATTTGTCCATTTCATCTAGGTTGTCCATTTCATCTATTTGTTGGTATATAGTTTCTCATTCTATCCTCTTACGATCCTTTTAATTTCTGTGGGGTCAGTCGTAACTTCCCCCCTTTCATTTCTGATTTTATTTATTTTCATCTGTATTAGTCAGCCAAAGACTACTTCTGCAAAGTACCAGAAATCTGTTGGATTTTATCAAGGGTATTTATTTGGGGTAGAAGCTTACAGTCACAACGCTATAAAGAATAAGTTACTTCCCTCACCAAAGTTTGTTGCCACATGTTGGAGCAAGATGGCTGCCGGTCTCTGTGAAGGTTCAGCCTTCCTCTTCCTCCTAAGGCTCCGTGGTCCCAGCTCCTTCCTTTCTCAGCTGTAGGTTAGCATAAGGCTTGTCTCTCTCCTTGGGGCTTATTTCTCTCCAGATTCAGCTGCTCTGTTTTTTCCACAAGGCCTGCTGTAGACTATCAGGCTAATGGCTCCTCTCTCTTCCTGGGGCCTCTGCCGTGTCTAATGGAGCCTTCTTTCTTTCCTCACATATATGCTTCTCTGTCTGTTTACTTCTCGGGGCTCCAGCATTAAAAATTCTGAACTCTGTCCTTTGCTATGTCGTTTTCTCAATGTCCTGCAGATGTGGCCGAATCAAAGCCCTGATCATAATTTAATCAAGTAAAAGTGAAACCTCTGAATTTAATACAATCTAATATGCCTAGAGGAACAAACCCAGTTTACAAACACAATCCAATATCTATTTTTGGAATTCATAAACAATACCAAACTGCTACAGCATCTTCTCTCTCTTTTTGTTAGTCTATATAAGAGTTTGTCAATTTTATTGATCTTCTCGAAGAACCAGCTTTTGGTTTTGTTGATTTTCTCTCTTTTTTTTTCTCAATGTCATTAATTTCTGCTCTAATCTTTATTATTTCTTTCTTGCTTGCTTTGGGATTGGTTTGCTGTTCTTTTTCTAGTTTCTCAAGTTGTTCAGTTAGATATTTAATTTTAGCTTTTCTTTTTCAATGTAGATGTTTAGGGCTATAAATTTCCCTCTCAGCACTGCCTTTGCTGTATATCCCATAAGTTTTGATATGTTGTGTTCTCGTTTTCATTCATCTCAATATGTTTACTGATTTCACTTACAATTTCTTCTTTGACCCACCGATTATTTAGGAGTGTGTTGTTCAGTCTCCACACATTTGTGATTTTACTTTTTCCTGTCTATTATTAATTTCCAGTTTCATTCCATTATGATCTGAGAAGGTGCTTTGTATAATTTCAGTCTTTTTATATTATTGAGACCTGTCTTGTGACCTAACATGTGGTCTATCCTGGAGAAAGATCCATGAGCACTTGAGAAGAATGTATAACCCACTGAGTTTGGATGCAGTGTTCTGTATATGTCTGTAAGGTCTAACTCTTTTATCAGATTGTTCAAGTTCTCTGTTTCCTTGTTGATCTTTTTCTAGTTGTTCTATCTAATGATGTGAGTGGGGTGTTGAAGACTCCAATGACTATTGTAGAGATGTCTGTTTCTCCCTTCAGTTTTGCCAGAGTTTGTCTCATATATTTTGGGGCACCCTGGTTAGGTGCATAGATATTTATGACTGTTATATCTTCCTGGTGGATCATCCCTTTTATTAATATATAATAGCCTTCTGTATCTCTTAGAACTCTTGCATTTACAGCCTGTTTTGTCTGATATTAGTATAACTACCCCTACTCTTTTTTGGTTACCATTTGCGTGGAGTATCTTTTTCCAACCTTTCACTTTCAACTGGTTGGTATCCCTGGGTCTAAGGTGGATCTTTTGTAAGCAGTATATGGATGGCTCATGGTTTTTTTTTTACACATTTTGTCAGCCTATATCTTTTGATTGGGGAGTTTAATCCACTCACATTCAATGATATAACTGTAAATGCAGTATTTACTTCCACCAATTTATTCTTTGGTTTTCATGTCATATCTTATTTTCACCTGTCTTTTTACTCTTTTGGTTATCCTTTCTTCTTTACTCTCCTCCAAGCCTCTTTCTCCTTTTTCTTTCAAGCTGTAAGTCTCCCTTTAATGTGTCCTGCAAAGGTGGATTCTTTTTTTATGAACTCTTAGTTTCTGTTCATTTGTGAATATTTTAAATTCACCTTCATATTTGAAGGACAGTTTTGCTGGATAAAGAATTCTTGGCTGGCAGTTTTTCTCTTTCACTATCCCTAATTGTATCATACCACTGTCTTCTCACCTCCATGGTTTTTGATGAGAAATCACCACTAAGTCTTACTCAGCATCCCTTGTATGTGATGGTTTGCTTCTCCCTGCTCCTCTCAGAATTTTCTCTTTATCTTTGGCATTCTAGTATGTGTCTTGGAGTAGGTCTATTTGCATTTATTCTGATTGTAGTACACTGCTCTCCTCAGACATGTAAGTTCATTTCTTTCATGACAGTTGGGAAATTTTCAGCCATTATTTCCTCAAATACCCCTTCTACCCCTTTTTCCTTCTCTTCTTCTGGAACTCCCATGACATGTATGTTGTTGCATTTCATGTTATCATTCAACCTTCTGAGCCCCTGCTCAGTTTTTTCTATTCTTTTCTCTCTGTTCTATTCTCTCTTCAATGTCTGTTGTCCTGGTTCTGTATCTCTTATTTCTTTCTTCTATCATTTCAAGTCCACTGTTGTATACCTCTCATGTGTTTTTTTATCCCACCTGTCATGTCTTTCATTCCCTTGAGCTGTGTTACTTTTCCATTCAGGTTTTCAAGTTCTTCTTTGTGCTCACTCAGTGTCTTCTTGATGTCCTTTATCTCTTTAGCCATTTGTCCTTCAAGTCATGAATTTGATTTGGGAAATTTATGTGCGTCTCGGTAATTAGTTGTCTCAAATCCTATGTGTCTTCTTGGGCTTTGATATATTCCTTTGCTTGGTCCATTTCTTCCATTTTCTTAGTATGGCTTGTAATTTTTTGCTGATATCTGGGCATCTGATTGGGATGATGAGTTTACTCAGATGCTCAATTTCCCTCTCTTTTGTAATGATTTAGTGGTAGAAGGTTGTATGCTACTGCTGTTCTTTGATTCTTGGTTTAACCTGATCTGGGTCTTTGGGACTGTCCCTGTTAGTTGCTGAAATCTGGGCCCTGGACCTAGTAATAAGTTTCAGACCTGCTTCCAAGGGCCTTGGGGAGGGACACTGTAAAGGCCTCAAAAGCCTCTCTTATTTATTTACTTTTAATTTCCTCAAGTGAACTTCCTTGGTCAGCCAGAAGATGGTGCTCTTTGGCAGCCCTCTTAGTTCAAAACCTGGTTGGAGTGTGTTTGCTGCAACAGGCACGGGATCAATGTGCTTAGAGGATCCTGCCTGGAGGCTATGAGTCTCATAATTCAAACTTTCTCAGAGGCAAGTCTCCAACCTTTACTTGCAGCCTCTTCCCTTTTTCCAGGTTAGGGGATAATTCCACTCCCCTCTGTGTCCTCAACAACCAGTTTTGGTCAGTAGAGAGGGAGACTGAGAGGGTCAGATCTTTTTAGTCCCTTGCCGACTCCCAGGGCAAACAATGGCATGGCCCCACCTGGCCAGGAAGGGCTCATGGGACAGAGCAGACCAAATTTGTGGGTCAAAAGCTGAGTCAGCCTTAGGCTGTGTCATTCTCTCTCTTGTTTCCTGGGGAGTTAGATTCCTGGGGCCCTCTTTGTCTGTAGCTGCCGCCAAGAACTCAGAGTGTCTATAGGATGGGGGAAGATGCCAGCAGTTGCAGCTGCTGATTTTTAACTCACAGTTTTGCTGTCACGATTCTTTTCCTTTGCCCCACTTTCTTCTGGGCAGTGTCCAGTCTTCCCCTGGTGTCCTAAACCCTAGAATATTGTTTTTCAGGCTGTTTCTGCCTGTCCTCTAGCTATTTTTCTGGGAGAGAAGAGAGTACTGTGTCCTTCTAGTCCACCATCTTTCCAGAAGTTCCCGCATTATCTTTTTTTTTAGGAGGTAATAGGGATCGAACCCAGAACCTCATACATAGAAGCAGGTACTCAACCATTGAGCTACATCTGCCCCTCTCATTCATTTTTTTTAAAGATTTATTTTATTTATTCCCCTCCCCCATTGTTTGCATTTGCTGTCTGCTCTCTGTGTCTGTTTGTTGTGTGCTCTTTGTGTCTGCTCATCTTGTTTTCAGGAGGCACGGGGAACCAAACCTGGGGCCTCCCATGTGGGAGGGAGGCACCCAATCACTTGAGCCACATCTGCTCCCTGCTTGTTGTGTCTCATTGTATTTCCTTGCTGTGTCTCCTCATTGCATCATCTCATTGCAACATCTTGTTGCATCATCTTGTTGAGTCAGTTCACCATGCCAGCCCATCGCATCAGCTCGGTGTCTTGCTCATTGTCTTTAGGAGGCACCAGGAACTGAACCTGGGACCTCCCATGTGGTAGGTGGGTGCTCAACTGCTTGAGCCACATCCGCTTCTCTCATTCATTTTTTATTGGGTGTTTTCATGCATACACACACATAAAAAATGGAGTTGTATAATGAATTTCTCATGTACCTATCTCTCAGTTTCACCAGTTACTAACATTTTGCCAATCTTGTTTCATCTACCACCACCACACACACACACATACACACCTTAAATACTTTTTTTTGTCCTAGACATCAGGTCTTTCACCCATAAGCATTTCAGAATATCTTTCTAACAGATGACTCTATTTTAGAAGCATAAACCAATACAATTATAATATCTAGCAAAATTAATTCCTTATAATCATGTAATATGCAGTCCATGTTCTGTTTTCTCCCAATTGTGTTTAAAATGTCTTCTTGCAGAATGGTTTTGTTATCGGAGATGGTGTCTAGGTTCTTGGCTTCGTCACGAGAAAAAATTCAAGGACGAGCCACAAATTAGTCAGGCAAGCAAAGAATTTATTGGGAGGGAAGCGGGAGTGGCTCAGTCCATAGAGCCCCCGTTTACCATATGGGAGGCCCCGGGTTCGCTTCCGGGGGCCTCCTTGTGAGGGCAGGCCGGCTGCGCAGCCTAGTGGGCTGATGCAGCAAGCCCTCACAACAGGAAGCGGGTGTGGCTCAACAGATAGAGCCCCCGTTTACCATGTGTGAGGCCCCGGGTTCGCTT
>JAQZBX010090849.1:0-12460 GCA_029593785.1 Cabassous unicinctus
GCGCAAAAGGTTGAAAAGTCACAACCATTAGAAATAGCACAGGAACCAAGGTGGCGCTGGTGGCAGAACACCTCTCTCCTACATCGGAGGTCTCCAGGATCAAATCCTGGTGAAGACTGGAGGAGGATGAGAAGAGATGGCAGGAAACAGACACAAGAATTGCCCAGCGAATGGACACAAAACAGCAAAATGGGGAAGAGGGGGTTTAAAATGGATAAAATAAATAGAAATAGCAAAATACTCTTCCAAAGGTGTCAGTAGCAGTATTTTGGGAACTATTGATTATATGTACAAAAAACAAACTAATAAACTAACAGATGAACAACTTCATAACCTTTCTAAAACAGAACATAAGATAAACAGTAATTATCAATATTAATAAATATTATTCACAAATTAATAGCAACAAATGTGCCAAAGATGTCTGTAATAAAACATATATCCAAACCTGGTCCTCCCCCACAACCTTTGCATTTGAAATGATGCTTTAATTATTTGGGGGAAAACACAATAATATAAAATAAAATCTTTTATGGAAACATCAAGTTTCACATTCCCTTAGATTACCAGCATTATAAATAAAAAATGAATCTACTTTTACAAAGATAAAACAAACAAACTAGCTGATCTTCCCTTTAATAGACAGAGGTTTATATTTTATGATCTCAAGATACAGGAACTAAATAGTAAAGTAGATGTGCTTCATATTTATTACTGAAGGTTGTTTTTCTTCCAAGAAGCCATTTATTAAAATTTGTATTTATTAATGGAAACACCTAAGCATTTTTCTGAGAAAAACAAAGAAATAGTTTAGAAATCAGTTGATATACTGAAAGCTTTGCTACTGAAAGGGTATTTATTTTGAAGAAAACTAGTGCTGGACATATAAATCAGAATAGATCCAGGAAAGTTCTGGATTTTTAGACAAAGAGAAGATGTATATTTCCCTCAAATGTATTTTAATGGCAGGTCTGTACTGAAGTGTGGAAAAACATGCAAAGAAAATGGGTTCATTAGTATCATATAGTGTATTCCAAGGGACAGATGTTGAATGGATTTCAATCCTAATACCATAATACAATCATAGGAAAACTATATTACAAAATGAAAATCAGAATGTAAATTAAATATGCTTCCTTAAAATGCTGCATAAACGTTTCAGGGTTCTGATTTTTTTCCAATTACTAAAACATAAGATAGTCAAAAGAAATATTACTGTTATAACAAGAATTTAACAGTTCTTTGTGAGTTATGGGAAAACATGACATAATTAGGAAGGCCCTTGTTCCACCCATATGCCTTCTCATAAGACAGAGTATCAAATTGTGTCTTACGGACTTTTATCACAATATTTTATTTTATTTTATTATTATTATTTTTTAATTTATTTTATTTATTTATCCCCCCCTTGCTGCTTGTGCTGCTGTGTCCATTCGCTGCCTGTCTTCTCTGTGTCTGCTTATCTCCCCCTTGCTGTGAGGTCTTGCCGCATCAGCCCACGGCGGCGCCGCACGAGCCGGCCTGCCCTCACAAGGAGGTGCCAGGAAGCGAACCCTGGGCCTCTCATATGGTAAACGGGTGCTCTATCCATTGCGCCACACCCGCTCCCTGCCATGAGGTTGCTGCATCAGCCCACCACACCGCTCAGGCCGGCGTGCCCTCACAAGGTGGCCCCGGGACGCGAACCCGGGCCTCCCATATGGTAAACGGGGGCTCTATCCACTGAGCCACACCCGCTTCCCTATCACAATATTTTATAACACTTTTTTACGCTCAGTTTATATTTCAGTTGTCTTAAACTAGAATGCAAATACCTTAATAGCTTTATTTGCATTTATATTCCTAACACCTAGTATAGTACCTGGTCTGTATAGTATGGCATATACCTATACATATATATTTTTAGTAAATGAATGCAGAAAGGAATGGATAGCCCTAACCAGTAGGTAAGGAAGCTAATATTATTTAAAGGGGACATAGGAGGCTTAAGATGAAGGACCAGCTCTCAGAGTTATGTCTTCAGATAAATAAATTTACTAGTAAGGAACCAGAAAAGCAGGAAAGACTAATGATTAAGAATGTGGCTCTGGAGACTGGCTACTTCAGTTCAAATCCTCATTGCATCATTTATTGGCTGTGTAATCTTGAATGAGTAACTTAACATCTTCAAGCTTCAATTTCTTCATATGTATAATGAAGATGACAATATTATATATCTCAAGGAGTTGTTGCAAGAATTAAACAAGACAATATCCTTAACATAGGATATGCTAAGACCAAATATTACCTGTATTTTTATTGTTAGAGATTATTGTTTTTTCTTACTATTATTCCTCAAAGATGGAATAAAATAATTCCTTCCAGGAACTTAGATCAAAGTATCGTGTAGCTAAGAAGGCACTCTAATACTGGTAAAAACTAAGATTCAGGGCAGTCAGCTAGGTATGAAAAACAGTGCTTTACAAAGAGGAGTAGTCCTTTGATTTTGAAAATTTACAAGTTGATTGGAATCACAAGCTGAATAGGAAACAAAAGCTCATTTGGGTGCTCACTTTGGCAGCACATATACTAAAATTGGAACGATACAGAGAAGATTAGCATGGCCCATGTGTAAAGATGACACACAAATTCATGACGCATTCCATATTTTTTACTGATGATTTCCTTTGACCTGTCCATGTGAAAATAAAGAGCCATAGTTTCAAAACAAAAAAAAACCTCATTTGGGATCATATCAGAAACTGAGGTGACCAGTGTGAGGGGTGGTCCTTTCTTCCCTAAACCTTTATTTCAATTATAGACTAGACTAGTAAAGTTCCAACAGAAACCAAGAACTAGAAACTTGAAACCACCTTCGGGGTGAAGGGATGTATATGCCTCATTTAATCAACCATAGATTATGGATAGTCTTGAGCTTAGAAAGATAACTATACCTAAAGATGGACAATTTTCTTCTCAGAGAAATTCGATGTAGATTACAAATGGAGGAAATATTATAGGGCAAGGAAAATAATCTCCTTGTAAACACATTAGAAAAAAGAAAACAATATTACTAAGAAACATTTCAATAGCACAGCCATGTTACTAAAAAAAGCTAAAGATTTAACTGTCAAAAGAAGATGAAAAATTAGTTATTTCCCCAAGGTAAATCAAATTGCTTTCCAAAGAGTTAAAGAAAAAAATGCAAAGGTAGAACATTAACTCAGTATATGACTAGATTAATTCCTCTATGAGAACTGTTTGGTTCTAATATCCAGTGACAAAATAATAGATAAAATAATCTTTATTTAGAGATATCTAAAGGATTGGATTTCAACATAGAAAATATTTAGAGTTACTGAGAAACTTTACATGAGGAGGCTTACCTGATGGCAATGATAGAACAGAATGGAAAGAGGAATCCAACTCTGATACTTGTTCTCTTAATATCTGAGACTTGGGATTGTGTTCACAGCTACTCCAAGCTGAAGCTGATTGCAGGCAAGGCATTTGTGTAGTGTCTGAAACTGTCTCTTTTGAAGGCAAAGTCTGCAAGGAAAAAGAATTTTAAAACTTCATTTTTGCTTGAGACTGAATCAGAGAGAGTATAAGAGTTAAAGTACAGTATGTGAATGACACCAGAAGGAAGTCCTTGCTTAGTAAGTCCACCTTGGATGAAAAATTTCAAAATGACGTAGAGTAAGTGAGAGAAGCTATTGAAGAATGAGACATGAATCTCTGGTGGGGTTTTTGACTAACCCCTTTCCAATTTTTCAAAGTTAAGAGCAATGTCTATGAAAGTGGGTCTTGCTCACACCTTACAACATCACAATAGAGAGAAATGAGTTCAAGGAACATTGGGTCAAAAGAAAAATGGTTAAACACTAGGGAGAACTGTAAGTAATGGTGAGCAGGTGCTATTTAAAAATTAAAAATCATGGACTCTTTTCTCTCACAGCCTGTTTCAACTAATGAATGAAACAGACGTCTATTACATTCTAATGTCAGGCAAGATCTAAACTGGAATGACAGTGAAGTACTATGAGTATTTTACATGTTTACATGAAGTAAAATTTAATTAAAAATAAGAGGAAACATAATTAGATATGAAACATGCAATATCTTATATAACTAAGTTTCTTAATATAAAGCTATGACTTAAGTCAAGGAATCTCAAAACCATGAGGCTAAATAAAAAAATGTATGTTTCTACAGTTAAAAAAAAAAATACACGTTATTCTACTTAAATAATGGAATTTTAAACTTTTTAATAGGAATAATAGGAATTTTAAACTATTATAAAATTAGTATACAATCAATGAAAAAAATCTATAAAATAGGAAAAGTTTTTTTTAAATTAAAAGAGTTCACTTATACTTCTTCCTTCACTCTTCTCTCTACTTCTTATAGCATTGGGTCTGATGGGTTTTCATGTAATTGATCTTTAAAATGCTTATAATAACTGGGATCTTTAGATGTTATTTTTAAACATTTTTATTGTATGAACTTCTACTAAACCAGTCAACTTTCTTGAGTTTGAGATTTCAGGTGAACTTTTGTACTGCCTCTTTGTGTTCACACAGCACCCTGGGCATGTCCCTACCACAGCATTAAACTAGATTTCCTCTGGACCATGAGCTCCTTAAAGAGTAGGACTACAATTTGTTCACATATGTATTCCTAGGACATGTCACAGTCCCTGATATATAGTTAAAACTTAAATGCTGACCAACTGAATTTTATCTTCTCTTGCTTAAAAAAAAAAAAAAAGTCACGTGAATGAAACTTTTTTAAAGTATGCATACCAGAGATTATTTCTTCCTTTGCTCTTACACTGGCCAGGATTTAGGTCCCATAGCCATATCTACCTACAAGGAAGGCTGGGAAATGCAATTCTTATTCTGGTTTTTATAAAAAGATATAACGTGGGTATAAGATTTATTCTAATGATGTCAGATGTATTTATTTATAGGAACAGATACTATTTCATTTATAAAATGCACTAGTACTTTTGACTCACCCCACAATTATCTTTTATGATGCACTTTAGATAGTTATAAAGAATATTTATTTTAAATTACAAAGAAAAATGTGCTAAACCTCCCTTTTTCCATAGATGGCTAGAGAATTATAAATAAAATGTGATAAAATCTGAATATTTACCATATAATTATTTTTCTCCTGCAATTTTCCAAATCTAGTTAACGCACTAGCCAATTTGCATCTATCCTAAATAATGATGAGTGAAGTAAGGGGCATCTAGGACAAGGCCCACTTTTTTGTGCCCCCTGCAGAGAAAGTGAACCCAGGAGGCTGAAAGAAATGGAAGGAAAAATAAGAGAAGAATCAGGAGATTCCTGTCAATAAAAATGCAAATGTGTAGGAGGATGTGATCAACAATACCATATGCTTCATAAAATTCAAGCAAAATAAAGCCTGAGAAGTATCCACTGGATTTTTAAAATTTTAATAATTAAATATTTCAAATATATAGTTTATAGATAGGGTATAAAGAATTTTTTTTTAAATCAGCTTTTACTCACCATCCTTCTTAAGAAACATAACAATATCAAAGATGCTTTTGTCCCTCCCCAGTCGTCTTGAGCCTGGGGCAGAAATTGCTCTCCCTCCCCTTGTTCTAGAATCCTTGATTTTAAGCTGGACACATTTCTGTTTACTCTCTTGATGGTGTGTTTTTTTTTGTTGTTGTTGTTTTTTTTTAAAGATTTATTTATTTTCTTTATTTATCCCCCCCTTGCTGCTTGTGTTGCTGTGTCTATTCGCTGCGTGCTTATCTCCCCCTTGCTGTGAGGTCTTGCTGCATCAGCCCACGGCCCGCGTGAGCCGGCCTGCCCTCACAAGGAGGCGCTGGGAAGCGAACCCGGGGCCTCTCATATGGTAAATGGGTGCTCTATCCATTGAGCCACAACCGCTTCCTGCCGTGAGGTTGCTGCATCAGCCCACCGCTCAGCTCAGGCCGACGTGCCCTCACAAGGAGGCCTCGGGAAGCGAACCCGGGGCCTCCCATATGGTAAACGGGGGCTCTATCCACTGAGACACACCCACTTCCCATGATGGTGTGTTTTGATGAACAGAAATGCTTAAAAATACTGCAGTCCAATTTATAAGTCTTTTCTTTCATGGTTAATGTTGTTTTGTGTGTGTCCCAAATAAGGAATCTTTGCCTATTTAAAGTCATAAAGATACTTTTTAAAATTTTCTTCTATAAGCTTTATTTTCTTGCCTTCAAATATATCAAAAAATATAAATATGATATATATTTTCTTGAATATATATCAAATTCAGATATATGAGCCATCTGGAACTAATTTTAAGGTCCAGTGTGAGATCACTATCTATTGTAAAAATAATATATATCTTTTCACAACTGCACTGAGATATCACTTTGTCATAAAGCATATGATTGGGTCTCTTTCTGGGTTTTATTCTGTTCCACTGATTTTTTTTGTCTATCCTTGCACCAATATCTCTCTTTCTTAATTAAATAGCTTTATAATACATTTTAATATATTGCAGTATATTTCCTCCAGCTTTATTCTTCTTCAAGATTATCTTGGCTATTCCAGACCATATGCCTTTCCATATATTTTTTTAAAGAAGCTTGGAAATTTCTACAAAAAGGAAATCCTTTTGGGATTTTAAAATTGCATTGAATTTGAGACCAATTTAGGAAGAACTGACAACTTAGCAATATTGAGTCTTCCAATACATGAACATAGTATGTCCCTCCATTTATTTAGATCTTACTTAATTTCAATTAACGGTTTCTAATTTTCTGTGTAGGGGTTTTGCACATCTTTCATTTTATTTATTCTGAGGTATGTAAGATATTTTTCTGATGCTATTGCAAATAAAAAGGAAAAGAAATACATATATATTTTCAAATTTCATATTCTGTCATCTTGTTACTGGTATATAAGAATAAAAATGACTTTTATATTGGATTTGTATCCAGTGACTTACTAAATTCACTTATTAATTTTAACAGTTCATGTGTAGACTCTTGTGGAATTTCTACATACACAATTTTCCATTTGCAAACAATTACATTTTAAATTTTCCTTTCCAATTCTTATACTTTTCCTCCCTGTATTAGTCAGCCAAAAGGGTGCTGTATCAAAGTACTAGAAGTCTGTTGACTTTTATAAAGGGTATTTATTTGGGGTGGAAGCTTACAATCACAAGGCCATAAATGAGTAAGTTACTTCCCTTACCAAAGTCTGTTGCCACCTGTTGGAGCAAGATGGCTACCAGTCTCTGCTAGTGTTCAGCCTTCCTCCTTCCTCTTAAGGCTCCGTGGTACAAGCCTCTTCTGAGTTCTCACCCAGAGTCTGTAGCCACGTGTTGACACAAATTGATGGGCGATGCCTGCGAGGGTTTAGTCTTCCTCCTATTCCCAAGGCTCTGTGGTCCCAACTTCTTCTAATCTCAGCCACAGGCTGGGAAAAGTCTGGTCTCTCTCCCGGGGCTCATTTCTCTCTGAGCTCAGCTGCTCTGCTCTCTCCACAAGGCCAGCTATAAACTGTCAGGCAAACAGCTTGTCTTTCTTCCGGGGGCCCCTGCAGTGTCTACTGGAGCCTTCTCTCTTTCCTCACCTATCTGCTTCTCTGTGTGCTTACTTTCCAGGCTCCAGGATCAAAACTCTAACTCACTCTTCTGCCGTATCATTTTCTCTGTGAGTCCCCGCCCACCAAGGGGGCGGGAACTTGACATCCTACCGACATGGACCAATCAAAGCCCTAGTCATAATGTAATCAAGTAAAAGTGAAAACTCTGAATTTGACCCACTCTGGTTATTTCCCCAGTTCCAGAAAGCACAATTGGAATAGACATACTCAGCAACTGGCAGAATCCCCATATTGGATCCCTGACTTGTGGAGTGAGGGCTATTATGGCAGGAAAAGTCAAGTGGAAGCCACTAGCACTGTCAATGATCTGAAGGATGCAGGGGTGGTGATTCCCAGCACATTCAGATTCAACTCTCCTATTTGGCCTGTGCATAAAATAGATGGATCTTGGAAGATGACAGAAGATTATCATAAGCTTAACCAGGTGGTGACTCCAATTGCAGCTGCTGTCCCAGATGTGGTATCATTGCTTTACCAAATCAACAATGATCCCTTGGTACCAAGCTGTATTAGTCAGGGTTCTTTAGGGAACAGAATCAAAGGAGATATCGGTTGATAGTATGAGATTTTATAAGATTCTCTCATGTGACCCTGGGATGCACAAGTCCGGGTTCTGCAGGCAGGCTGCAAACCAGGGGCTCCAATGAAAGTCCAATGAAGGTCCCTGATGTGTTTCCGGGAGATGATGGTTGTCCAAAGACAAGCTGGGAAATTCTCTCTGAATGCTGAAATCACTTCCCCTTTTAAGGCATTTAACTGATTGGATAAAACATCACTTATTGCTGACGGCAATCTCCCTGGTTGATAGTAGATGTAATCAGCCATCTCTGAAGTAAACTCACTGATGACTAAAGTCCATAAATGTCCTTGTATTACAATTAGCCCAGTGCTTGCTTGACCAAACAACTGGGCACAATTACCTGATTGAGTTGACACATTAGCCTAGCCATCACAGATGTATTCCATCTTTTTCTGTTGTATGGGAAAGTTGTGTATAAGATTTTTTTTTTTTAAATACTGGGAGAATCTACTAGGGAAACCAACTGGGTATAGAGATTTTTTTGTGGGAAAGGTTTTAATAACAGCTTTAATAGATCAGAGTTCTCATATTTTCTGTTTCTTCTGTGTCACTTTTAGAAAGTTCTCCTTTACTGCAGAACAATTACTAAAAGAGACATGCTAAAATGTTCCACTCTGCTTAGTTTTATCAATTTGTGAAGTTCTGTTAATTTTTGTTTTATATATTTTAGAAACATGTTATTAAGTATGTAAAAGTTTTATATATTATCTTCCTGGAGTATTAACTACTTTATCATTTTGACATGAATCTCTTTATCTCTGATAATGTTTTTGCCTCAAAGTCTTAATACAATAACCATTCCAGTTTTATATACTATCATTGTGTAACAGTTTACTTCTGTCCAGTTTTTTAAACCTCATACAATATTATTATTGATTTATACAGTGTGTGGATAGATTTACTTAAATCATTGTTTTCTTTGCTAACTTTTGCACCTTTATTTCAAATATCCTATTTCTTCAAGAAGTACATTCTTGAAAAACTCTTTTAGTGAAGGTATTATGGAAATCTTTTTTTTTCTGCTCGCTTGTTCATGACAATTTTTTCAGAACACTTTAAAGAGATACTTCTGTAAACTTCTGGCTTAGGTCAAGATGGTGGAGTGAGATGCTCCAGGACTATATCCCCCCACAGAAGCTTTGAAAAATAAACAGAACTGAGTGAAACATGTTTCTCAAAGTTACAGAAAATAGTTAAAAGGATTTCAGTAACAGGACAAGTGTTGAAATAAGAAAAGGGCAACTTAAAAATGGTAGGATCACCTAACACACTTGGCCCTACACCTCTTCCCTTACTGACTTGGAGTAGAGCTGGGATGTGTTCCCAGTGTGAGTAACTAGTCCAGGTTCTGGAGACAGTAACCTTTGTGCATGTATGTCTGTGTGAAATCTATCTGGTGGCAGCCTGAAGGAGGAAACCAAGAAAAGGTGGGCGGAAAGGGGAAGACCCAGTGAAGTTTGTGGCAGTTGATTAGAGAACCAGGACCACAGGAGCTGGGATCTGTGCAACAGTTTCATCCAGACAGCTCTGGTAGCCTCAGGCTCAACCATGCCCCTGACAGGGGATAAAACAGCTGAGAATTAAAGGCACAGCACCACCTTAGAGCTGCAGGGAACAGCTGGCTGAAGAGTGCCCCCTGCTAGACATGTCAGGAAAGCACAGATTTGGGGAGTCACCAAAGAGAAGTTTGGCAGCCTTTCGGGTTCCTCCACAGGGCACACTGGAAACGACTCACACCCGTTTGTGGGTCCCTGGGCCAGTTTTGGTAGGGAAAACTGATCTGGGAAGGTTGTCTCCAGGGGAACTCACCTACCAAAATTAGCCCTCTAGATAAGAGCAGCTAGAGAAAATGAAACGAGTGCTAAATATATAGAAAGAGGATCCCACAGGAGGAACAGGGAAAGGGAAGCTTTCTTCTGGGGAGGAAATGAGTACTCAAATAGTAAAATCTCAAAAATTGTACCATATATTCAGGGCAAGAATCAAGTGACTAAAGGCTGAAAAAATCTGATTAATCATGAATTATAACGGCTAAAATAAGTTGAACCAAGTATCAAAGAGGAGCTTTAGCACGAAGCTAATGAACAAGAAAGTCCTAGGCGAAAGAGAAAAAGTGAAGCCAGAATAAATACATCAAGAAAATCAGATGTTGAGACACCAGCAAAAAGTTACAAGCCATACTAAGAAACAGGAAGATATGGCCCAGACAAAGGAACAAATTAAAACTTGAGACAAAATACAAATTTGAGACAATTTAATTCCAGATGTGCAAACAAATCTCCTTATTAATTCAATGAGATGGCTAAAGAGATTAAGGATATTAAGAAGATACTGAGTGAGCACAAAGAAGAATTTGAAAGCATGCAAAGAAAAAGAACAGATCTTATGGGAATGAAAGGCACTATAAATGAAATTGAAAAATAACTGGCAGTATAGAACAGCAGATTGGAAGAGGCAGAAGAAAGGATCAGTAAGCTAGAAGACAGGGTTTCTGAAATCGAACAGACAGAAGAACAGATAGTAAAAAAGAATAGAAAAAAATGAGCAGGATCTCGCGACTGGATGACAGCATGAAGTGCACAAACATACATATCATGGGTGTCCCAGAAAGAGAAGAGAACAGAAAAGGGTCAGAAAGAATATTTGAGGAAATAATGGTTGAAAATTTTCCAACTCTCTTGATAGACATAGATATCCACATCCAAGAAGCATAATGTACTCCAATCTGAATAAATCCAAATAGACCTACTCTGAGAAACATACTAATCAGAATGACAAATGCCAAAGATAAGGAGAGAATTCTGAAAGCAGCAAGAGAAAAGCAATTCATCATATAAAAGGGATACCCAATAAGATTAAGTGCTGATTTTCTCATCAGAAATCACAGAGGTGAGGAGGCAGTGGTATGATATATTTAAGGTATTGAAAGAGAAAAACTGCCAACCAAGAACTCTAGATCTGGCAAAACTGTCTTTCAGAAATGAGGGAGAGAAAACGTGCTGTTCGGAAAAGGAGAGAGAATAGGTGGTGGCACAGATACAGTCAGCCCTGGATGTGGGAAGCGTCTGTGTCTGGCAGAACCGGTGTGAGACAAAGATAGAATCCTTCCCTGCCACCCTGATAATCAAGACTTTTGGCTGGAACTTTGAGTGCACACCAAGATAGTGCAGAGCCAGATGAAAAGTACAGACTATGGCGATGAAATGGATTAATAAGGAACTTAGTGGTTTGGTCTGTGAGCCCCCAGCATAATGTTCTGCAGGTCCGGTTGGGGTTATGTTTCACTGGCAAGCCACAATTATGAGCCCTAATGACAGCCCATATCAAGGTGGTGTATTCTTTTTTTTTTTTTTAACAAATCAATTTTATTGATACATATTAATAAACATACAATTCATCCAAAGTGTACAATCAATGGTATTTGCTATAATCACATAGTTGTACATTCATCACTTCAATCATTATTAGGTTTTTTCTTTTTGACAATTCATTTTCCTACAGACTACCCCTCAAACCACCTATGGTTACATTTACAACAGGAATTTATCATCCAAATAATAACAGTAATGGCAGCATTTGTCTCGATATTCTAAGATCACAGTGGTCTCCTGCTCTAACTATTTCTAAAGTTCTTTTATCCATTTGTTCTCTGTTATGTGATCCGAACCCAGATGACTCCTTAGTGCCAAATATCACACAGATCTATAAAACAGACAGAGTTAAGTACAACAGAATATCCTGGGAATGGACTCAGAAGTATGCCTTTAAGTACTATCTTAAAGTCAGAATAACCTGCATTATAGCTGGTATAAACTTTAAATTACTATTCCTCTTTTGATTTACTTATCTGGCTGCTACCCAATCCGACCTCATCTTTTTTAATTTTAATTTTTTGTTTACTTCCCTCCATTCATTCACATGCTCATCTGAAAAGACTTAAGTTCTTCCAGCTTTGGACAATAACTGTAAAGTAGATACAAGAGAACAGTTGCCCAAGATTCAGAATTTAAAAAAAAAATGGGGGAAGCGGGTGTGGCTCAGTGGATAGAGCCCCCGTTTACCATATGGGAGGCCCGGGTTCACGTCCGGAGGCCTCCTTGTGAGGGCACGCCGGCCTGAGCGGTGCGGTGGGCTGATGCAGCAACCTCATGGCAGGAAGCGGGTGTGGCGCAATGGACAGAGCACCCGTTTACCATATGAGAGGCCCCGGGTTCGCTTCCCGGCACCTCCTTGTGAGGGCAGGCCGGCTCGC
>JAQZBX010090850.1:0-12465 GCA_029593785.1 Cabassous unicinctus
GAATGGACACAGCAGCACGGGCGGCAAGGGGGGGATAAAGAAAATAAAATAAAAATAAATCTTTAAAAAAAAATAAAAGTTAACAGATTTCTGGTACTTTGCATCAGCACCCCTTTGGCTGACTAATACAGTGGGTGAGGGGATGGAGGAAGGAGAGTTTTCTGAGTCCCATGAGGATATGGCTAACTTTGAGAAGGATTATACGGAGGTTGGTGTGGATTCTGTTGAAGGAGAGGGTGAGGAAGAAGGAGAGGAATATTAGTATCCATTTCTCTCAGCCCTATAGCACTCCTGTACTTCAGATTCTACATGAACTGACAAGGCATTTAAGTTCTCTGGTTGGATTGTCTTCAACTAATTGTGAGTATGTCTTCTTTTTCTATGTGTATCTGTAAAGTTTTCCATCATGTCTCAAAGTAAAGGCTTCAAGAAAAAAAAGAAAGAAAAAGAAAAATCACTTATAATCCTACCACCCAGATTTTAAACAATTTGTCATATTTCCTTTCAATGAACGAGTATAAACTCACAGTCACAAAGTATCAACCCAAGTTCCAGGACAAGGATTCAGTAGCAGAATAAAGGAAGACCTTTCTTCTGTGGGACCACGGGATGTGATCTGCAGCCAGGCCTTCCTTCCCATCTTCCTTTCTCTCCCTGAGGGCCCGAGGGGCTGAGGCTCAGAGGTTAGGGGAACTCGTAGCTTAGGGCTTCCTACTATCTTTTGCTAGTATATCCAGTGGGCTGCTTTAGCTGCAAGTAAGAGGACACCTTAACTAAATGTGACTTAAATAATAACAACATTTAATTATCCCACATGACAAGAAGTCCAGACATAAACTATTTTGGGATTGGTGCAGCCATTCAGTGATGCCTTCAAGGTTGCAGACACTTGCCCTCCTTCACCTCTGTTGACCTCAGTATGACAGCAATGTTTCTCCCAAGGTCATAAGATGACTGTAGTAGCTCCTGGCATTACATTTCCACATAACAGCATCCATATGAGAGAAGGGCATAATCTAGTGGAGGAATCAGAAAATTAATGTCAATATAAAAAATAACAAACTATATTACATACTATGTGAGAGAGAATAAAGGGGTGGGCAACTTAGATTGAGTGGGGTCAAGAAAACGTCTCTGAGAAGGCAATCTTCCACCCATGACACAAAAAACAAGAAGGATCTGTTTGTGGAAAGAGCCAGGTTAAAGCTTACCTGGCTGAAGGAACAGCAAGGGCAACGGCTCTGAGGCCTGAAAGAACTGAGATGCCAGAAAGTGTCAGAAGGGCAAAGTGGCTAGAACCCACTGAGAGGGCAGAGTGGATTCAGATGGGGGGCGCGGGGGGAGGCATGACCTTTTCAGCCAAGGTTAAGAATTTGGATTGAATTCTAAGAGCATTGGCAAGAAGCCATTGAATCATTTTAAGCAAAGAAATGACACTTTCTAATTTGTGGATGACTAGCTAAGCTATCTCAGATGTGGGTCTTGGTCTGAATTTTGAAATTCAGAGAAAGAGAGAAGGCAGAAGGGAAAGGGAATCTCTGCTAGGGAAAAGAACAAATGTGTATGTGGGGAGATATACAAGATGTATTCAGGGAGCAGTGAGTCAACCAGCCTGGCTGCAGCTAATGTTTGTATAGGGGAAGCTTCAAAGTTTTCAGAGAACTGTCACATATATTACCTTAATTGATCCTCATAGCAGCTCTATGAGGTAGATAAGTTAAGGATCATTAATCCTTTTTATTTTTCAGGCAACGAAGCTCTCATTAGCTGAACGCAGCCAAAGGCAAGGGAACAAGGAAGCCCTTTTTAAAAAAACTTTTTATTTTAAAATACTTTCAAACTTACAGAACAGTTACAAAAATAATACAAATCCCATACAGAGAACTCCATACCTCTACACAGGCTTTCTGACTACAAATGTAATGCTCATTTCACTACAACGTGGTAGAAAATTGAGTATGTACATCCTCTTCACCTCCCTCCCCCAAGAAACAATATTAATATTGATAAATATGATACTCTGTGTTAACAGTACTCTATGTCAGGTATTGTGCTAAACTTTACGTTCATTATCACAATCGGCTTTTATTTTCTCAACAATCTCTCGAGGTAGGGACCATTATTAACACCTTCCCTGTTTTTCAGGCAAGGAAACTGAGGTTTAGAGGGAAGAGGTAAACTTGCCTGAGGTCACATGGCTGGTAAGTGGGAGAGCAGGGATCTGAAGTCTGACTCAGGAGCCAGGGCCCTTGAACACCAGCCTTACAGTCAGAGCTGTAGTGAGCCACTGGGGCAGAGAGTAGGGCAGGTCTTGACAGAGAGAACAGCCATGTTGCTTGGCATCTCCACCAGAGAGGCCCTGGGACTGAAGGGCCTGGGGAAACACCCAACAGACCAAGAGCACTCCAGGAATGGCAAGACTTTCCTTTCTGCTCCTATCAAATCAGAGGACAGTGGGGTGAGATAGGGTTGGGGCAAACAGGTTCTCGTCCATATACTGAACTCTTGGAACTATGGCATTTCCCCATTTACCACATTCATTCTTCAAACACATATTGGCCATCTACTATGGATCACTCACTGTGTTAGGTTCTGAGGATACCAAACCAATAAGTCATGCCTGTTCCTTCAAGGAGTTAACAGTCTAGTGGGAGAGAGAGAGTCAAGTAAACAGTTAACCTTTAGTCGGGTAGTGCTGTGATAGAATATATGGGAAAGCATAGAAGAGGCATGCAACCCAATCTTGAAGGGTTTTGAGATGGCTTCCTGGAGAAGATGATCACTGAAGTGAATCTTGAAAGATGGCTTGAGTTGGCCAGGCAGAAGAGGATTGCTGGGGCCTGCGGGTGGGAGCAGGGGCAGCTGCATGTGGAAAGGTCAGAGGGCATAAGAGAATGCAATTTACCTGAAGACTGTACATGGATTTGGTATGGCTGAAGAGGAGAGAGTGGGAAAAAATGAAGCAGGAGAGGCAGGTAAGGACCCGAAAGTGAAGAGCCCAGAGGCTAAGCCCAGGAATTTGGACCATCCCATGAAAAATGAGAAGCTGTACTTACCTGGCAGTGGAGAAACCATGATCACAAAGGTGGTTTTCCCAGGGTGAGGCTTATCCATTGCACTCTGGGTGTGCTGACCCCTGCGATCTTGCCAAATTAAAAAAAAAAAAAAAAAGATCTATAAAAGACTTTAATATCTGGGAGTGCTATTGTCAGACTAGGTATACTGAGGCCTGTGGTAGCCTGTGAAGGACCAATAGTGGGACTAGTGGTGGGACAGGGACTCGGCTCCTGTCAGGAAGAGCAGACAGGCAGTTGTCGCAATACCTCAGGCCATCCTCTTTAGGTCCTCAACAGACAGCTGCTTGCAGTGCAAGTGTGTGAAGAGATATCACTAACCCATAATCTCGTTACTTAACTAACCCAAGGAGGTATAAATGAGAAGACCCTTTACCCGTCTGGAACTTTAGTTTTCCAAGGTTGTCTTCTTCCTCTAGCCCTAATCCACCTGCTAGCTCCTGCCCCTGGTTCCAGCCAGAACTCATTTTCCCTCAGCTTCCTTTCCTACAGAGGAAACTCTTTTCTGAGTCTCAGGTTCACCTCTCAACTCTCACTTTACTTTTTTAATCCCTGAATCCAGCCCTCAGAATTTCTCTGAACTGGTCTCAGTTTGGAGAAACACTCCCTTTGTGATCTGCTTGGTTCGCCCCTCTTTTGCTTTCAGGATTGCATACTTTTTCTAGTGTCCATTGTTTGCAGCCATTCTTACATTTATTACCTGAAATGTCTCCAAAACAGGCCCTCTTTCTCTTATGTCTACTTCTGTATTCCCTTCTTTGATTGATAGACTTTCCTCAGATATTTACATTCACTTGTTGGTAATAGCCTTTCAGTCCATCCCAGTTTAATGGGAATATTCCCATGTCTAAAGCTTAATCTACATTAAAATCATCCATCACATATATGAAAGGTAGGGCCTCTCAGGTCCACATATATTTGGGCAAGTCTCATGTGCCACAAAAAGAAGGAAGAGAAATAGGCTAGAGCAATCATCAGAGATACAAGGCTATCTTTTCCTAAATAATCCAGAATGTTACCTTTTCTTGCTGGGAGTTTTATTTAGGGATCAGAGCAGCTTAAGCAACTTGTCTCTGTACAACTCATTTATTTTATTTTCTATTACTGGCAAACAATAATATTTGTATCAGTCAGAAGAGATTAGATTATGCTGCAGTAACAAACAACTTCCAAATCTAAGTGGCTTAAATCATAGGTTTATTTATTACTTATGCTACATGTCCATGGCATATCTGAAGGGTGGCTGCCTCTTCTAGTTATTCGGGGCCCTTGGCTGACAGAGCAGCTACCATTCCAAATATTGTCAGTCACCAAGCCACAGAGAAGGGAAATTCTGGAGAGTCTCTGCTTGGAAAGACACATGTATGTTCTGCTCAAAATACATTGACCAGGAGAGTTATATGGCTTCATCCACATGCAAGGGTCCCAGCCTGGACTCAGAGAAAGGAGAGTTTCTTCTGCAGCCAAAGTAGAGAGCCAGGAATACCTGTTGTACAGCATTAGTGACCATCACTGTGTTCATTAGGCATTTAGCATGAGACTCTGTATTAGTCAGCCAAAGGGGTGCTGATGCAAAGTACCAGAAATCTGCTGGGTTTTATAAAGGGTATTTATTTGGGGTAGAAGCTTAGTCACAAGGCCATAAAGCGTAAGTTACTTCCCTCGCCAAAGTCTGTTGCCACGTGTTGGAGCAAGATGGCTGCTGACATCTGCAAGGGTTCAGGCTTCCTCTTCCTCTTAAGGCTCCATGATCCCAGCTTCTTCCAATATCAGCTGTAGGCTGGGATAAGTCTTGTCTCTGTCCTGCGAATCATTTCTCTCCAGGCTCGGCTGCTTTGGTCTTTCCACAAGGTCAGCTGTAGACTATCAGGCTCTCTCTCTTCCTGGGGCCTCTGCCATATCTATGGAGCCATCTCTATTCCTCTGTGTTCTTCTCCTGCATGTTTATTCCCAGGGCTCCAGCTCAAAACTCCAATCTCCCTTCTCTGCTGCAGTTTCTCTGTGAGTCCCCACCCACCATGGGGGTGGGAACTCAACATCCTACTGACGTGGCCCAATCAAAGCCTTAATCATTATTTAATCAAGTAAAAGTGAAACCTCTGAATCCAATACAATCTAATATGCCCAGAGGAACAGACCAGTTCACAACCATAATCCAATATCTATTTTTGGAATTCATAAACAATATCAAACTGCTACAGACACTATTACACCAAACACAAAGCAATTTCAAAAGACTAGCCTCTACCTTCCAAGACCTCTTACTAGTACCAAAGGGTCTGGAGTTGTCTTCTCCATAGAAGATTTCAATACCATCATCCCCAGTGGTCCACAATGATTTCCTGTTTTTATATCATGCACATTATGACTTTGCACGTTTCCTTTTTGCTTTTGCAATCAAGAAGCTTACATACAAATTTGCCCTATACCACACTCCAAATGCCCCAATTACCTGAAAAGAACTGATATCTGCAAATAACTGCCTAAGTGAATCCACCTTAAAACAGGGACCCAAATATGATTTTAGAGCATATATCATCAAAAAATGAAACAAACTCTGCAGATAAGTTCATTCAGCCTTGCATTTTAAAATATTTAAGTAACAATTGCAACCATGTACTAATTCTCAGAACAAAGAACTAATCATGTTGACTTTTTTGTTCCTAATTTTCTGACAAAATTTTAAGATAACAGTGTGTTTATATTCTGCCTCTTTTGAAAGATGTTCAAGCTGATTTTGTAATTGATTTGCACTTATTTTGCTTTGTTGTGTCAGTTGTTTCCAACACCACCCACCAGACTAACAAAGATATTGACGTGAGAGGAGATAGGAGCTAGTGCTAAGCTGCAAGGGTGTTTGAGTGGGCCCTTATTAATTATATCTGGTCTCTTTGCTGGTGAATATTTTTTGAGTTATGAAGACTGTTCCTCCCTATGAAACCTTGTAACTGTGGAAAGCTGGATAATGAATACTCAAATAATGAGAATCCCTATGTGTGGAATGAATTTCTTGGAGTTAATCTTACCCTTGGCTTTTGTTTTGCTACTTTTTCCCTTTTTGCTCAGATTCCTTCAACTATGTCCTTTATTCTTTTGTATTTTAAAGAAGCTGCCTCAAATCTTTTGTGAGATGAAGTAGGCCATAAAGAAATAGATGGAAATAAAATTGACTACTGAACTTCTTAATTACCCCCAAACTTGTTTTTGCACAATCAATTGCTTTGGGAAAGACAGGAGTTTATGAACTTTTTTAAGGCAGTGAGGAAAGTTGAATGACTGTGGTTGCTTCAGTGAAGCTTGACTATCTTCCTGCCCTTGAGCATTAAATCAAGACCCGCGTCATGTCCCGGTTTTCCAGGGCCTCAGCTCACTTGGATAGCCGATAGGGTGTCACCGGGTAACTTCCTGCCCTCGGACCTCTCTCTGAAATGAAAACTTCCCTCCGAAGGAGAGGAGTCTCTATTTCACTTATAAATCAAATTAACTCCTGTTGTTTGACTTTAAGAAAATAACCTCTCTCCTCCTCCCAGCAAATTTCTTCCTCTTGGTTTCTGCAGCTGCTAACACAGGTGTTCTGTTGGTGGAAGCACTCAGAAAATACTAAACTTATTAAATAAAACCATAAACCCCGCAGTTCATAAAACACACCTCTACAGAGCCCTTGCTATGTGCAAAAAGGCACTTCAGGTGTGCTCGTTTGCATAATCCTCATGCCACCTCTATGTGATTAGTCTTATTATTCCCATTCTTAAGCTGAGGAAATGGACACTCAGAGGAGATGCATAGTTTGCCCAAGACCACCCAGTACTGGAAAGGGGATTCAAACTCATGTTGTTCTCACTCCACAGCTCTTGTTTTTTATACCCCAAACTGCTTCCACGTCTTTTTTTATGCTTTTTATTCAGGTTAGGAAATACTATACCTTCTATTTAAAAAATGACAAGACAAGTGATATTTAATTTTTAATATTAACAGCTCTCTATGTATTCCAATTTAAAATAAAACGATGGGCTTTCTCTTGTGGGTCACTGTATTAGCTTCTTAACTGCTAAAATAAACACCATACAATGGGTTGGCTTGAACAGCAGCAATTCATTGGTTCACAATTTGGACACTAGAAGTCCAAAATCGAGGCGTCAGCAAGGCGCCACTTCTCCCTGAAAACTGTGGTGTTCTAGGGATAGCTGCTGACCATCCTCAGCTCCTTGGGGTTTCCGTTGCATAGCAATGCACGTCTCAGCGTCTTCTCCTTTTTGTTCCGGGTTATTCATACTCCCGGCTTCACCACCACATGTCTTTCTCTCTGTGTGTCTGAATTTCATTCTGCTTATAAAGGACTCGAGAAATCTGGATTAAAGCCCAGCCCGATTCAGTCGGGCCACACCTTAACCTGAAGTAAACTTCAAGAGGTCCTATTGACAATGGGTCCCACACCCACCAGAATGTGGAGGAAAACCAAGAACATGCCCAAATTGGGGTGCATAATTCAATCCTCCACAGTCATCTTAAAGGTGAGAAACATAATGTCACCTTACATTTGTATGTCCCATTTCCACTGAGAGGTACTGTCATCATAATGCAGAGCAAGCAACATTATCCACATTTTATAAATGAGAAACCGAGGTTCAGCGAGGTTAAGAGACTTGTTCAGGGACTCGCAGATATAAAGGACCAGAGTTGGGATTATACTTCCTGATTCCTAACCCAGTGTCTTTCCTTTACTATGGTATGCACCATTGTATGACCCAAAAAAGAAACTTTTTTTTTAACAAATCAATTTTATTGATATATTTTAATAAAGCATAAATCCAACCAAAGTGTTCAATCAATGGTATTTGGTATAATCACATAGTTGTGCATTTGCTTCAATCATTTTTAGAGGATTTTCATTATTCCAATAATAATAATAATAAACAAAAAACAAACAAAATTCATCACCTCTCAGTCTCTCTATGCTTCCCCTGCCATATGTAGTTGCTATTCTGTTTCCTTCTCTCTAGTTTATTTGTATTTATATTTTGTAAAAACAGTCTTATGTACGCAATTACACTCAGATTCGTATTTTACATGAGGTTTCACTACGTTATACAGTCCCATGTTACATTTTTTAGCTTTCCATCTAGGAATATATATGACCTTAGACTTGCCCTTTTAACCACTGTCATACCCATGTAATATCTCTGCTGGTTACAAACACTATGATGTGCTTTCACCATTTCTATTCATTTCCAAGGATTTACAAACAACCCCAAAAGAAGAATTTTTAACAGTATAAACCTGATGACGCTGGGGTTACACAAGAGGAGGGAAGGAGAAGAAGAGACGTCATATCTTTTTGCCAGTTCGTGCAACTCAGGGATATCTTTCTGCGTTTTGTTTAAAATCTGGCAGTTAACTGCAAGCTCCAAAAAAATGTTTTTTAATTTCATAGAACATGAGATTCAGATATAGTTCCTGGAGGAACTTTTAATTATTTTACTTTATTGTCCTTATTTTATATGCAGTTTAAAACCAAGAATACCGACCAGGTTGTGAGTAATGATAATTCCCAGTAAGTAAAAAGTAACATTCAAATAGGTTTGTGTGAGAGATTCTTAATAAATTTCTCTATCTAAATAAATTTTTATATTTCTATTTTTTGCTTATTGTTTTTTTATACTTAAAAAAAAAATCCGCCCCCCCACCCCCAGATGGCTCATTTGTCTGTTTGCTTGTTGTTTTTTTTTTTTAGTAGACAGCAG
Source organism: Cabassous unicinctus (assembly GCA_029593785.1). Lineage (NCBI taxonomy): Eukaryota > Metazoa > Chordata > Mammalia > Cingulata > Chlamyphoridae > Cabassous > Cabassous unicinctus. The sequence goes on from JAQZBX010090850.1 coordinate 8,816, forward strand.
GAATCGAGCCTGGGACCTCCCATTTGGGAGGCAGGTGCTCAACTACTTGAGCCACATCCGCTCTCTGCTTATTGCGTTTATACAAGTATTGCACTTACAGAGAGCATATTTTTCCTCAGATCAACAACTGCACAAAACAGCAAAATGGAGTTGTATATTACATTGAGTTAACAGTGAGTTATTGAACTGTCCCTGCCTTCCCAGGCTCCTACCTTCACCGCATCCAGGCAGGAAAGTAGGCAGGAAAGGAAAATAAATCATTCAAGAATTTAGCAATTAAAATGCAGGTGAAATTCAACTGCTGTAGACCTTACAGGATGAGTTCTATTTTAATTAAAACTATAGGTAGAATTGCATATAAATGAAAGTCATTAAATGTTCAGTTTTATGTAGCAAGGCATTCTCCCTACTCTAGCTGGCCATGGCCACCTACTCTTTCTCACGTGAGTTGTGTATTCTGTTGAATCTCTAAGTCCATGTAATAGGTGCAGAGTTCTTAGGATCCCGAAAGAGAAGGATCACAACGCATTTGAATAATTAGGCAAACAAGTGAAGAAGTGTGAGTTTGGGGACAAAGACCTCTGAGGAGGTAGCAGGCTGAAGAGCATGGACTTGGAAGTCAGTCTGGAATTCCAGTCCTAGCTCTCTTGCCTTACTGACTGTGTAACCTGGACCAAGTTATTTAACTCCTCTGAGCCTGAGTTTTCTCATTTATATATAAAAAGTCCTTGTGACAATTAAGTTGGAGATAAAGTTAGTGGAACACAGGAGGTATGCAAAAAAATTGGTAGCAATGATGATGATAATGATGATGAATTCATTTAAATGATAAATAATGAGCACTGCTCTGTGCAGACACCGTTCTGGACATTGCAGATAAGCCAGTGAACAAACAGACAGAAAATCCCTGCTGTGATGGGGCTGACATTCTAGTGGGGAGAGAGACAATAAACAAGATAAGTAAAAAAAATATTAGCAAGTCAAAAAATGATATAAGTATGGGGGAGAGAGAGAGAGAGAGAGAGAGAAAGGGAGACGGGAAGGAAGATATGTAATATTAGATAAGATTGAAATTTTAGAAGGGTGGCCAATGAAGGCCTTCTCTAGAAACTGAATTTGTGTAAAGACCTGGAGGGGGTGAGGGAAAAAGCCAAATGGTTATCTGGGGGAAAGCTTTCCTGGCTGGGGGAATAGCAAGTGCCAGGACACTGAAGTGGGAGTGTGCCGGGCATATTCCATGCGTCATCTGGAGACCAGGGGCCTGGTGTTGAGTAAGCGTGGGGGGAGCAATAGCAGGTAGAATGGGAGAGGTTAACAGGGCCAGATCCAACAGTGTGCATAGGGAAGACTTTGGTTGAGTGTGATGAAGTGGGTCATAAAAAGAGGCGTGACTTGATCTAATTAAAGTTCCAGCAGGATCACTAGGTTGTTGCCAATGACACGCTATGACCACGGTAATGCTGCTGCTGAAAGATGGAGAACAAGGCTGTGGAGCTTGAGAGGCAAGGTCTTTGAACTTGGAGGGCACAAACTCTAAAGCAGAGCATAGAGCCATTCCCAAAATGGCAGTTTCATTCTTCCTAATTTAGAGTGGGCCTAGAAGGGTTGAGAAGCAAAGAGACTAACTTCGTACCCCTCCAAACTCCACACCCAGCTGCTGACGTGGACACAGCCTGACTGCTGTAAGCTCCTTTATTATTCTCTTCACCTCCACCACATTGCAGACCCTCTCCTGGCACAGGCTCACCTCTTATTAACCTTCCACTTTAATAATACTGGCAACAAAAATAGTGTGTATGGAATCTATACTAAAGGCCAGATATACTCCCAAGAGTAGGAACTCAGTAGAAACATTTTGGACTAGGTTCTATCACTGTGAGTCTGTCCTCAGCAGTTTAAATAGAATCCCTTTAAGGAAATAATGCAGAAGCTGAATATCCACATTTTTTTTAGAGGATTTGAGGATCTTATGATACCCAGAGTAGGCCATCGGAGTCAGAACCAAGGAAGGAGATGCAGTGATGGAACTACCATATTTCATCAAATCCAAGATGCCATCCTAAATATTCCATTATTCTATTTACCATTAAAAGAGAAAAATATGTTACTAACAACTATGACATAATGTCTTAGCAATATTCCTGAATGATGTGTGAATCAGTCATATTAGTCTCTTACTGCTTTGAAATTTCTTTCACCTGTTCCACGGGATTTGACAATTCCTGCTTCCTTCAGTTGCATTGCTCAGTATGTAGTAATTCTTTTCCTACGTATCTCAGTAGCAAAATATAACACAGTTTCATCCATTTGTGAGTGACTTTTTTTCCCCTTAGGTCCCAGAAAACATTTGGTTGTTGCTTTGCAAGGAAGTATGTTATTGTCATTCCTTCAACAATGTATATTTATTTAACTAATCTCCAATTTATGCTCTGCTGCTCTGTTTCTAGGCCTGATGCTCAATCATTTTTACTTCAATGCTCAATCATAGTAAAACCTTTTAAAAGCTATTTTATATGGTAATTAAACTCGATACCTGATATACCAACATAACTCAATTTAAGTGATGATAGAAACAGCCAACTTTAAGTGCAATGTATTGGCAGATAGCGATTATAAGATGCTATTGACATAACACACATTTGATTTCAAAGATGTTAAAATTTGGGAAAAAAAAGTGTCATAATGACAGTAGAGATGGGCTCATACGCAGATGTGTGGCAGAGTAAGCCAAGGACTGCAGTTGATCACAAAAACCGTCCATGGGAGATGGACAATGGGGGAGTTCAACCAGGGTTTTCACAAGCTGAGACTCAAGGCCACTGTGATTTACGTGGCTGAAGCTGAGAAGCAGGAAAGGGAAAGAAGGCTGGTATCAAGAAAGATCAAAAGTGTTATATATTTCCTCTTCTGCATTTTATAATATATAAGTCATGTGAAGGCAGGGATGGTATCGTGTACCACTCAGCAGCTCATTGTCTTAGATTATTAGATATACATAGTAGGGACAAAGAAATGTTTGTAATATGAGTGAGTGAATGAAAGTCACATATAATAAATGTCTACTAAGCACCTATTATGTTAGACATTGAGGATGCAGATTTAAATGTAATTAAGCCTGTGCCTTCAGGAATCTCAGAATCCAGTGGGGAAGATAGTCAAGTACACACCTGGGTAATTATGTATGGTAGGTGCTGTGACAGAAAAAAGAAATGGGAGAAAACATTTGCAAATCATATTCTGATAAGGGACTTGTATCCTGAATATTTAAGAACTTTTATAACTCAATAATAAAAAGACAACACCACTAACAATTGGCAAAAGATTTTAATAGACATTTCTTCAGAGAAGATAGACAAATGATCAATAAGCACATGAAAAGATGTTCCACATCATTAACCATCAGGGAAATGCAAATCAAAACCACGGAGAGATATCACTTCAAACCTTCTAGGATGACTATAATAAAAAAAGACATACTCTAATAATAAGTGCTGGTGAGGAGATGGAGTTATCCTATGACCCAACAATTCTACTCTCTGGGTATATACCCAAAAGAAATGAAAACATGTCCATGTAAAAATTTGTACCTGGAAAGCGGGTGTGGCTCAATGGATAGAGCTCCCGTTTACCATATGGGAGGCCCCGGGTTC
>JAQZBX010090851.1:0-12461 GCA_029593785.1 Cabassous unicinctus
TATTTATTGATTACGAGTGTTGATATTCAAGCTCTGGGAAATGTCCAAAGGTAGACTCAGTTGTGAATTCTGCGTGATACTGTGTGTCATGACACTGTCAAGGTAGAATATTTAAATGATTTTGCGTGGCTATTCAGAAAGAAAAATTAACTCTGACAGCAAATCTCTGTTGTATTCATACAATTTCCACTGATAAAATATTTCTTGACCTTTGCAACCCTTAGTTTTCCAGGCTTTTTGAGGCCATGTATTTCAATTGCTGGAATTAATAAACTTGAACTACCTCTACCAGAAGGAAGAATTTATATTATGCTGAAATTGAGATAAAACGGCTTCCTCAGATATATCTGAAGAGCAGCTTGCAGTCAGAACTGTCCTTGGCAGAGAAAACCCAAGCAATAATTTGTGCATGTTGGGATGATACTATTTTGATGCCATTCAAGAGGACTTGTTAAATAAATGCATTGTGCCATTCCTGGTTCTAGGGAAATCCCATAGTCTACTGTAAGTTTCAATGATTCTGTGTATAGTTAGATTACTTTATAAATGTCCTAACTATAAATACTTATATGAATAATTAATGATTATTATAGGTATTTTCAACATTTATATTAATTATGTCAAATATAAATAATTATTCTCTGAATCCAAAACTCTATTCATTTTAAGGAACAAATATAATGGCTATATTCAGGAGAGAAGGGTACTATTATTTCTCTCTTCATAAATAGCCTCAATCTCACTGTAAATCTAAAATGTCTATGACCTATTTTTATACATACAAGTTGAAACAAGCAATTACATTTTTCTCTAAGCAATTGTTGTCTATCAAGTCCTTGACAGCCAAAACAGTATTATTATTGTCACTATTGCCTCTTAAACTCCTCAGTTCTCCTCTTTGACAACAGTATACATATAAAGGATTTCCACCTGCATTCATAATAAAAGATTTCAGAATATTTATAAAATATTTCCTACAACATTTTGAAATTATGCAATGGTAAGGATGAGTTGCATAGAAAGAAAACGGGTTTGTTAGAAATAGTTCTTCGTTTTCAATAGAGTCACATTTTTCTTTGCTGTTAGTTTCGCTTACACTTTTTGAATCTCTACCATGCTAAAATGGAACAAATATAATTATGCCAGGAGGCGTACATTGCTCTCACCATACCTACTAGAAAGAAAGGCAGTTCTTTGTGCATGGCAGTTATCACTGGATTGCCTGTCTGCAGATGCTCACTGCAATGAGAATGCTCCCTGAACTCATATTGTGCCTATCATCTTCACTCCCCAATGCCTATCCTTGGGGAATTACAGGGATAAGAATCTCTCCCACTTATAACTAACACTTTAGACCTCACTAAGGAGCACATTTTTTGCCCCCTCTCTTGGGAATCATTTATCTCTTCCAAAGCACATTTTCATTATTTTGTTTTAAAGAGCAGGGCTTGGGTGCATGCAACCTATTCAGTTATCGAGGTCAGGTGCAATTGTTTCCATCTCTTGGAGTCTGTGCCTTCCTCATGTGGCAGATGGTTTATAAATGCTGCACTCTGTGATTTGCTCCCTATCCACACAGAAAAAAACATTTATTGTTCAAATGCATTACTGCAAACATAAAAATCCAGTGAAAATTATTTTTACCTACAATAGCCCAATTATGTGAGCCAGAAAGAAAGAAGTTACTTGGACAAGAAACAGGGTGGCAGAGACAGATTCTATAACCCTCCTTTTCCCAGGGGGCGGGGGTGAGAGTGGAGAAGCGTCACTTGCATTAGAAAGTAGAAAGAGCCATCTCTGTTCTGGCAGACTGAGGACACTGGAAAGCCCTCCAGTCCAGAAGCTAATGTCAGTGCTTCCACCCCTAGGCAAGGTTTCCTCATTACAAAGCATTTTATGGTAGCAATGTTAGTCTGTCCCAGGAACTCCTGTCTTTCCTTCAAAACTTGTGTGTTCGCTCTCATTGTATATTTTGTGTTCCTTAACCTTCTTTCTCTTTCTCCTTCTGTCTCTCTTCTCTCTTTCCTTTTCTCTCTCTTATCATGTTACCCAGTCCCATTACACTGACATGTCTGTGCATTAAGGCAGATTAAGAAGTAGAAAGGTGTTAAAAAGTTTGGAGCTGTTAACTTGGCAACAATAATATTAGTGCTACTTCACCTATGACCACTACCACTACTATAGTCTTAATAACAATAAAAATATTTTTAAAATTTACAAACCTGTGAGGTAGGAAGAAAGTACAAATATTCTTATCTCCATTTTACAGGGGAGAAAAGCAACGTTAAAATATTTGTTCAAACTCACAGAATGAGAATAAAGCAGAGATCAGATTTGTCCTACCTTTGTGACTCAGGAATGGTTTAAAGACATTTCCTCCTTAATATCAGTTGATATTAATATGCATTGCAGAGTGATCAGGAATGCATTCTCTCCCTTACATACTGAGGTTTACCATAACTCATTTTGCTGTACTCTCAGCTCTTAGACTGAGATCCAAAGAAAAAGATCTTATCCATGTACCTCATTAGTTACAATACCCAGCAGGGTACCTGATTCATGGTGGGTTCTAAATGCATTCTTGTTTAAGGAATGCATTGATGGCATCAATTGTATCAAATTCCTCATTAATGTTTTCACATCAGTTGTAGGGATATGGAGACTTTTGCACAATAGATGATTTATTGAAATTGGTTGGATAATTGAATAATGGTAGTTTTTAAAGTATGTACTGGTTGTGTTAAAAAAAGAAAAGAAAACACTGTGTAAGTAGGTTCCTTTCATATTTAATATATTTTCCCATAAGATGCGTTCCAAATTTTAGTTAATTTCTAGTTAATGCTAGAAAAAAGACAACGTTAAGCTGAAGCACTTTGACACTGTTACAGAGTAAGGGCTCGTTGCCCGATAAGAACGGGCACTAAATATCACAAGATCAGATTTTTGACTTATGGACACTATTCTGCCAACTCAGGTGTGCGTTGGGTTAATACACATTCATTGTGAGAGCTTTGTTTTTTTTAATGAGAAAATTCTCATTTTCTTAAGAAGTGTTTGTCTTCTAATTATTTTAAGATGGCTGTTACTGAGTATTTGAATATTCAATCTCTAAAACAATTTTATAAAGGAAATAGGGGAAGGGATGGGAAGGGTAATTGGATTTAGTGGGAGTAAGTGTTAGGGTTTGGAATACTGCCTTTGTCTATGGTTATGCACAGTTTGGAACAGCAAGCCTTATTTCAGTACAAATGTCACAAGAATGCTTTTTCATGGAGAATGGAGAATATACTGTTCTCTTTGGCTTCTCTAGCTCAGCATCTGCCCCTGACCCAGGAGAATTTCCATGATTTTATTCAATAATGCTGACTTGCTTACAGCAAACTTCTCCAACCAAAAACGTAACCAATATTACAGCATATGGAGCACAATGGTTAGTAGCATTTTACCAGAGGCTTCACTTAAACTCTCAGTGCAGAAAAATTTAAGTAGTTATAACCATTGGTTTATTCAACACTTTTGAAGGTGTGAACATGAGTAGAACAATTTTGCTTCTGACAAGGTTTTGATCAAATGAGGCTGCTCTGGATGAAATATATTATTTAGAATGAGAGACCTAATTCCTCCTTGGTAAAGCCACCAATTTCTATTGCTATCCCTGTCCCATTCACCTGCCTCTGTCAAATCAGTTGTAATATTTTAACATAAATTACATTAATTAATTTAATTTTAAACAGTATTTGTTCTCAAGACAATTTAAGTTGTCAGGGCATGGCACATAGCGTAGGTAAAATTGAGAAGAGTTGCAAATGAGAATATGAAGGGCCATAAATCATTTGGCTTTGAGTTGTATAAAATTATTAAGGAAAAAATATATACTGAATAAACCTGCCATTTCTTTCTCTGTTCTTCTATAACCAACTCTTACCTCCTGCATTGCCATCCTGAGAGAAATCATTCTAGTATTGTGATAAAGAAGGATTAGAAAATTGTAAGCAAATTATTATAAATGTTTATCAAAATTCTCTCTTATGGAGTATTGATTCATTTGTCAATGATGATTGGAGTAACAGGGGAATAATAGAGAACTACATTGGTAGAATACACTAAGGGCAAAAACTTAAGATCATATATTTGATATTTTTTATCATCTTTTTTTGCCTTGCAATGTTTCAAACACCATTGCCAAGATGATAGAGTTGGCGAATCATAAAGCATTTCTTTATGATTATCTAATTGAAATATACATTTGTATATATATCTCAGTTATCAATATTTATCTTGATTTGGACACATGCTTACATTTTCATACTATTTAATATTCTAGCAATTTTGTCTTCTGAAACAAAAGAAAGATTAACAAAAGGAAAGAGAGGAGAGAGAGAGATGGAAGGTAGGAAGGTAGGAAGGTAGGAAGGAAGGGAGGGTGGGAGGGAGGGAGGGAGAGAGGGAGGGAGCAAGGAGCAGAAGAAAAAGAAGGGAAAAAAATAATTAGCTGAATTATCTGAAATCCAATAGGAAAATATGTAACAGTTTATCAAATTAATATATTTTTATATTTTTCCCTAGTTCTTGATTTAGAGTTTATTTGCTTTTTACATTTAAAAAGCAGGTCATATCAAGTTAAAAAAATGAGATGTGCTACAAATTAAAGATAATTTTGTCTATTTTTCCCTTTTATTAAGTAAAATAATTTTTAATGACTTAAGTAAATTAATGAAAAATTATGAAAATTATTTACTTCCAAGCTATATGAATTGATATATTTGAATTACACTCCTTTTCCTGTATGAACAATATTACAATATTTTAAAATTTAACTAAAGTTTATTCTACTACAATGTTGTGACAGTTTTTTTCCTAAATGACTTCAAGTGATTAAGGTTAGATCCTTGAAGTTTCTTTTGAGAAGGCCTCAATTTCTTTACTATTTTATCCTCTGCTTTCTCAACTTAATACTTCATTGGTATTTGACAATCTTACCTGGAAATCATTAAAGAGTTCACCTATTCCTAGCCTTCAGAGTCAGGTATATTTTAATGCATATATTAAACTTCACAGTTATACACTTCTATTCTGCCTTGGAGAATGTATGAGAAAATTATAGTAATTTCTATTTTATTTTTTCTGCTTACTTTCGGTAATCCTTAATTCAACTACTCTCTAAAAGTATAAAAGCTTACTACATAGTTTTTCATAGAATTACAGTTTTTTTTGTAGAATACTTCTTCCTTATAAGTTAGAAATTTTAAAATTGGATTAACCACTCATTGGTTAAATTGGTTATATTTGGAAATATTTATGTTAAATTTTAGGATGGTTGTTGCAATGAATATATTTAAAAGGAAAAATTAAAAATGTGTACAAATAAGCTGCCACAAGATAACACTCTTTTAAAATGCTATGCCCTCTTAGAATTATCATTTGACTTGGCAATCCTACTCCTAGGTATACACCCAAAAGAATTAAAACTTAGACTTGAACAGATATTTGCACACCATTAATTTTCATAGAATCATTATTCACCAAAGCCAAAAAGTAGAAATATGCCAAGTGTCTATCAGCAGATGAAAGGATAAAACAATTGTGGGGGCTGGCAAAGCAAGTTCAAAGTCCTTGAGGCAGCCTTCCAACTGCCCCACTCTGTATGACATCCTTAACTTAGAGTTAACTTTAATTACATTTCCAAAATCTTTAAAAATAGCATCAGGATTAGTGTTTGATTGAATAACTGGGAGAGGTATACTACAAACTAGCTATGGCATCCTTTCCCTTCTCCAGTCCTTGCAAGAGAATGTATAATGCTATCTGGAAGCATTCGAGGAAGGGAAAGCTGGTGAATATAATGTAATCTATTCCATTTGGCACACCATGGAACCATCACAGAATGAGACCAGCATGATGTAGTCTTTTATTTTGTGAAGCAATGTAGCTTTTTCAGTGTACCAATCCCAAATCTTCAACCACTCCTACCCCCATTTCCCATTCTCACAACTATTAGTGTAGCCTTATTATATCTCTTTGTCTTCAAAGCATTTCTTTCTCCTTTGGAAGTCCGGTCAAAGGCAAAAGATTAAACAAACAAACTAAACATCATCAACTGTGACAAAAGTACCACACTAAGGCAAAGTGTTAATAATAGGAAAAACTGTGTGAGGGAGGATATATGGGATATATGGCAAATCTGTACTTTCTGCATGATTTTTCTGTAAACTTATGGCTTCTTTAATAAAAAGGAAAGAAAAGAAAAAGGAAAAGTATTTATACCAGAGGTTCAGCTTCAATTGGGAATTTTTTAGAGAAGCAAATTCTCAGGCCACATTCCAAACTTACTGAATCAGAAATTCTGGGAGTAGAGCCTGGTAATCTGGGTTGGGTTAAATAAACCTTCCTGGTCATATACTAGAATTTGAGTATCACTGCTTTAGATGATAGAATTCTACCTCAAGCTTCCATGCAATGCTGATTTCCAAATAGGTTGCCCATTATGCTATTGATATTCTACCCAGGAATTCAGCACTGAATATTAATATGGTTTAAAAAAAAATTCTTGTCTATATTGTTATAATTGTGCTGTCCCCGTTTGCCAGAGAGAGGAGTATTAGCTTCTGGTATCTTCTCTCAGCTTCATCTAAATTTCATTGTATTAGGTTGATATTTCAGAATGTGTGGGATGATGATGAGAACTTGTCTAGTTTTACTGTAGATGAAGTTTTCATCTCTATTTTATTGTGATTTATATCATTTTTAATGTCTGTCAAACAGTTTTGGAAATATGTACCAACTCTCTCTTTCCTGGAAGTCTTTCAGTACACTGCATATTTATTAGATTCTAACACCTAATGGAATGTAACTTCTTAGCTTTAAAATATAAACTTCCTTGCAATGTCATGGTTTCAGGTACACCTGAGAGCTATTTCAATGCATCATTATCTCCACTGAAATGGAAAAGGTATCAAGGGGTTATTTCTTTCTAACAGCAGAGAGGTATACCAATCATGCCGGAAAGTAAAATAGGTTGTCCCAAGTATTGGCGGAAAAGAAACTGGCATTTCAAAAATGCACAGTCTCACTGCATCTTACAAGGCTCTGACGAACCACATTTGTTTTTGTTGTCTTGCTAAGAATTCAGGTCACATACTGGCTTCTTTCTAAGGAACTGTTTTGCTAAGGAGAAACTGGGGAAGAAAACTGACCGCTCAGGTTAGGTAATAGAAATGTACATAAAGCAGCTGTTTGTAGAAAAACTCCTTCTCTAGCAGGCAAAACCTAGAGGGATAGCTACACTAAATGCTGTACTTTCAAACGCCACTGCCACTGGAGAATACATGTAATATGTATATGTAAATTCTATACTCATTATCATGTATTCTTTATTCTTGAATTCGCCTTCGCTAAAATATATTTGTAACCCCAAAATCAATACTGGCAGTGTGCTTTTGCAGTCATTCACAGACATGCACTGAGTGGCAAAAATTTTGAGTTGCCGATACACACATTCCTGAGTCAAACAAGACACCACTCTGCCTTCATTTCAATTCCTAATTGGAAAAAAGTGACCTTTTTGTAGTATGTTGAGTGTCATTTTTTGTGTGTGTGTGTGTTTGTGCTATTTGTTTATTGTCCCCCGAGCATAGTGCCAAAAGCTTTGTAGAGTCCTAAGCAAAAGAAGACTAAAGTGCCCTACAGAGAAAATACGTAGGTAAGATAGCTTTGTTCAGATATGAGCAATGGTGCAGTTGGCTATGAGTTCAACCTTAATGAATCAACACTATACGTTAAACAATTTGTCTTTAAACAGAACCATTCCTAAACAAATGTAATGAATTGAATTTTTAAAATGTAATGCATTGTTTGACAAAAAGGTGTATAGAGGCTTACAGGAACCTAACTCTGATTGACCCAGGAGCAATGGTTCTGTATTTGTTTTCAGTGTTCTCAGCAACTTTGTGGAACATAACTATTACAAATAATGAAAATGACTGTGTATGTGTGCATAGGTGTGTGTGCACATGTGTGTGTCTAAATGACATTTTTCCAAACAATAATTGATTTTTCTGCATTTTCTTAGGCCACCAAATGTATAACCTAGCAGAAATTGTGAGTCATTATTTTGCTCCTCAGAGTCAAACCTGCATATATTCTGGCCAATGCCTTTACCCTGGAAACACTGACCTTCATATGAAAATAAGGAACTTCACTCAGGGAACCCCATGTGTCTTATTGAGAAACTTTATTTTGCAGGTAAAGTTAACTATAAAATTGGGAGGACAGGGCAGTAGGAGGTGAGGTTAAGTGAGTTTGAAGAAATGGATTTCTATATAATATGGTTAAAATATTTGATGTTTAAAATATTTATTTTTAATAAAGTAGCAGATTTAAGCTGCTTAAAGCAAATAGAATGAAGTGGTTTGGCTTGAACAATGGGAATCTATTAGCTTATAGCTTTGAGGCTGAGAAAATGTCCTAATTAAGGCATCATCAGGGTGATGCTTTCTTCCCAAAGACTAACTGCTGGTGATCCTTGGCTCCTATGACACATGGCAAGGCACATGCCAGCATCTGCTGGTCTCTCCCTTCCCTTCTAGTTTCATTAATGTCAGTTTCTTATTTCTATGGCTTTCTTTTTTTGAATTGCATTCTCTTATAAAGGACTCCAGTAATAGGATTAAGACCTACCTTAACTGAAGTAACCTCATCAAAAGAGCCTACTTACAATGGATGTATACCCACAGGAATGGGTTAGATTTAAGAACATGATTTTCTGGCGTACATACAATTTCACACCACCACAGTCCACCCTCTGGACCCCCCAAAAGACACGTTCTTTCCACATACAAAATACATTCATTCTATCACAACATCACAAAATCTTAAGTTATTTTAGTAGCAGCGCTAAGTACAAAGTCTCATTAAAATCGATTATTTGTACCACATGTCCTGGGGCACAATTCCTCTCTGTTTGTGGCCCTGTGAAACCTAGAGAATAAGTTGTTTGCTTCCAATACTCAAAGGAAAGACAGGAATAGGGTAAACATTTCCAAAACGTAAAGAAGAAATTAGAGGGAAAACGTGTTATGGGTCCTAGGCAATTCTGAAACCCTGCAAAGCATACTACATTAGATTTCAAGGTCTGAGAGTCATCTATGGAATGATGTTTTGTACTCTGGCCCTGACAGAGTAGCAGGCCCAACCTTTTCCAGTGCTTGTGCAGGGTTGGATGCTCCAACCTCTTCTAGCACTGAGATGATGACCATGCAATACCTGGGACATGGCATCCACCTTCATCAGGCATTGGGGTAGCAGCCAGACTCTCTACAATCTTGGGAGCATCTGAGAAAACTGGGAGGGTTGCACTCTTCCTGAACAACAGGGCAGAAGGACTACCCTTTCCAGTTGCCGGGATATACATACCCTTTCCACGTATGTGGTTGGGTTTACTCTCTTGTTCCAAACAATGCATATGATCCAAACCTCAGCTTCCACGGTTCTGCATTTGCAGTGATTTTTTTCCTTCAATCTGTCCATTTTCAAGTTCCTTTTAGTCCAGGCTGGCAGTGGTTCCATTCATACAGATTTTTTAGCAGTTTGATATTATTGGTGAATTCCAAAAAGAAATATTGGATTATGTTTGTAAACTGATCTTTCCCTCCAGCCATGTTAGAGTATATTGGATTCAGAGGTTTTACTTTTACTTGATTAAATAATGATTAAGGCTTTAATTGGTCCACGTCAGTAGGATGTTGAGTCCCTGCCCCTTGGTGGGCGGGGACTCACACAAAAACTGCACCGCAGAAAACAGAGGTTGGAGTTTTAATGCTGGAACCCAAGAAGTAAGCACACAGAGGAGCTTGGTCATGAGGAAGGAGAGAAGGCCCCAGGAAAAGAGATGAGCCATTTGCCTGATAGTCTACAGCTGGCCTTGTGGAGAGAAGCAAGCCTGATCCTGGAGAGAAACAAGCCCTGGAAAGAGAGAAACCCAGGAAGCCTGAATTCTTGGCTCCAACACGTGGCAGTAGACTTTGGTGAGGGAAGTAACTTGCACTTCATGGCCTAGTAACTGTAAGCTTCTACTCCAAATAAACACCTTTTATAAATGCCAACAGATTTCTGGTCTTTTATATCAGCACCCATTTGGCTGACTAGTAAACAGATCTCACAAAAAAAAAAAAACCACATCGATTTTGCATGTAACACAGGGATCCAATCCATCACATAATAGGACCTTCCACAGATACTTTCTGGATAACTGCACCTCCAGTCTTGACTTGTACTGAAATGTCTAACTGGATCCATGTTCAATTAAACCTTCACATGGAGCACTATTGTCTGGGGACTTGATTTCTAGAAACTTAGAATTTTATAAGGCATTAGTAATTACTTTCTTTGTGCCCAGAAATTCAGTTCTCAACTTATCCCTTTCCTTTTGCCTTTTATTATAAGCTGCAAGGAGAAACCAGGTTGCACTTTACACATTTAGTTTAGAAATCTCTGCAGCAAAATATCCAGATTTGCCACTTTCATCAGAACTCTAATTTGCCAAGTTCTTTGCCACTATAAAACAAGGGTTGCTGTAGCAGTTTGATACTATTTATGAATTCCAAAAACAGGTATTGGATTGTGTTTGTAAACTTGTCTGTTCCTCTGCGTACAATAGATAGTATCAGATTCAGAGATTTCACTTTTACTTTATAAATCAAGATTAGAGCTTTTACTGGACCACATCATTAGGGTGACTCAATTTGAATCTCCATTCTCCACCCCACCCCACCCCCACCTTTGTGGGCTATATAAACTGATGTTTAGTCAAAGAGAGGGAAGTAAATACATGGAGATGGAGAACACAGAGAGTTTAGTTTGGGATGCTAGAGCCCTGGGGAGAGAGCCAAGATTTCATCTGATAGTTTGCAGCTGAAGAGACCAGAGCCCTGAACAGCTGAGAAAGTCCGGAAAGAAACGAGCCCAGGGAAAGAGATGAGCTTTATGCTAGCCTACAGCTGAGATTGGAAGAAGCTGAGACCACAGAGCCTTAGGAGGAAGAGGAAGGCTGAACCCTCACAGAGACTGGCAGCCATCTTCCTCCAACACATGGCAATAGACTTTGGTGAGGGAAGTAACTTACGCTTTATGGCTTTGTGACTGCAAGCTTCTACCCCAAGTAAATATCCTTTATAAAAGCTAACAGATTTCTGATATTTTGCATCAGCACCCCTTTGGCTGACTAATACAGTTGCCTATCCTCCCGTTTCCAATAACACATTTTCTTCTAAGGCCTCATCAGAAGTACCTTTAGCATCCATATGTCTACCAACAGTCTCTTCAAAGTAATTTAGGCCTTTTCTATCAAGCACCTCATAATTTTTCCAGTCTCTACCCATTACCCAATTCCAAAGCCGTTTCCACATTTTTGATATTTACAATAGTAGTGCCCTACTCCTGGTACGAAAATCTGTTTCCTCGTCTGCTTAAAGCACATATAACAAAATGGTTTGGCTTGAAAAATGGGAATTTATTAGTTTACAGTTTTGAGGCCAAGAAAATGTACAATCAAGGCATCGTCAATGTAGTTCTTTCTTCTCCAAGACTGGTTGCTGGAGATCCTTGACAAGGTACCTGGCAGCATCTGTTGGTATCTCCCTTCTTTTCTGGGTTTTCTTGATTTCTGCTTCTTGTTTCCATGGTTTTCTTTGCCTGAATTTCATTCTCTTATAAAGGACTTCAGTAATAGGATTAAGACCCAATCTGGTTGAGATGGGACATATTATTACTAAAGTAACCTCATCAAAAGACATTACAATTGGCTTACATGCATTAGAATAGATTATACTTAAGCACACATTTTTCTGGGATACATTTAACTTCAAACCACCACAGTATTGAAGATATTCATATATTTTATAAATTAATATTAATAGTTATCTGAACTGTTAATTAATGCATTTCACTCTTTCTTTTATATGTTTTACATATACAACAACTTCTCATATTGTTAATTATTCCTTGGAAATAAAAGATGAATGTGTATTACTCCATAGAGAATACCATAATCTCATAGTTTATCAAGACACCATTATTTAACATTTAGTATTTTCAAATCATTTTGTATATAATAATAACTTTTTAGGAAATAATTTTAAAGGCAAGATTTTTAATATAAATTGAAATATTTTCTGTAAGAATTAACTCCTTGTATACAGCAGTCCAACTCCTCCCTTAAAGAGAGCCAAACTCTTAACCAAAGTAATATAAATTAAGTTTACATACATAGACATTAATTAAATATAACTGATTAAATGTGGGGCATTTAAATATGTAAACCTTAGCATAGTGTCATTTAAAACTTATAATCATTCTTAAAGATTAAAGAATTTTAATAAAAGTAAAATGTCATGTGTAAGAAATATGTATATATCTCATTAAATATATTTCATTTTGAGAGTCCCATGTTTAAAATGTGACCTATC
>JAQZBX010090852.1:0-12461 GCA_029593785.1 Cabassous unicinctus
TCTTTGCCTGAGTTCCTCTGAGTTATGCACAAGGCTTCCTGTTCTGAATCCACTGTGCAATTTTGTTTTCTATTATGGTTTCAATGCAGGCTGAAGGCAAGTAAAATTATGAAAACCCTTCGTACTTAATTCTATCAAGATGTTGATGTCAAGATACAAAATTGATGATGATAGGAAACTTGAGCCTGGCTATACAGGAGATAATCTTTCTTTACTTTTTTTTCTGTATGTGTAGTAGTTGAGTGTATGCTACGGGGATAAAGGTAAGGCATTTCTATAAACTTATTTGCTGACAGTTCATATGATGACTTTTGACTAAAAATTTCCATTAATAGGACTAAAGGTATAAACAAATTTTTATCAACTGGTAAACGTGCTTTCCATATTAAGATGGCCATTTACGCCAGGTTTTTCCTCCTTCTAACTGGTGGTAGTTGTCTTGACTAAGGCAAGGGCTTTGTGTCAGAAAAATCAAAGCAAGTAACTTTAGTTTCCATACAATTCAAATATATATAGAGAGAGTATCTACAATGTGCAATGTACTGTGCCATTAAGGAGCTTAAGATCTGATGGATAGTTCACCCTGAAGCACTCCATGGTAGTATGCTTTATGGCTAAATTATAATCCACAGCTACTGCATTTGACTGTGGCTTGGCTAGTGAACAGTTTCCCCTTCTACCTTCCTTTCCTTCCCCTCTACAGTGAGCATTTGATTTTGCCATCAATTTTACTGTAGCCAGGGGCAAAATAAAGCCAAAGATTGAATAATTCTGAAAATATGTAAAAAATATTTAAAAAATTTGTTTTGATACTGTTTGGACAATTGGCTCACATCTACTTTTTAAAAAAGATTTACTTACTTTATTTTTAAAAAATGTATTCCCCCCTCCCCTAGATGGTTCTTTCATCTGTCTGCTCATTGTTTGCTTGCCTTCTCCAGCATGCACTGGGAACCGAACCCGGGACCTCCCACATGGGAGGCAAGTGCCTAGCAGCCTGAGCCACATCCGCTCCCACAGGCTGTGGCATCTGCTGGCTTGTGGCATCTGCTCAGTTAGGTTTCTGCTCGTTACAGCAGTGCAGCATCTAGCTCATTGCGGTGGGTGCAGTGTCTGCTTGTGTTCTTTAGGAGGCACTGGGACCCCAAACTGGTACCTCCCATGTGGTAGGTGGGTGCCCAACTGGTTGAATCACATCCGTTTCCCACATCCACTTTTGTTTTACCAGTAAAAGTACATCGTTACCAGTGAACTGACAAATCCATGAAAAACAAAATCTTAGCCCTTGTGGCAGTTTGAAATTATTTTAGGAATCCCAAAAAGAGAAATAATATGTTTGTAAACTTATCTATTCCTCTGGGTGTGATACCATTTGATTGCATTAAATTCAGTTGAGGGGCCTTTGATTAGATTACTTGTTAAGACTGATTTAGGGCTTTTGATTGGACTACATCAGTGAGGTATGACTCAGGTTGCGCTTCCATCCCCTTGCTGGATCTGATATAAATAGAAATACAGGGAAGCAGATGTGGCTCAATTGATAGGGCTCCCGTTTACCATCTGGGAGGCCCCGGGAATTGAACCCTGGTGAAGGCAAGCTGGCCCGCACGGCTCAGTGAGCTGACGCAGCAAGACGACACAACAAAGGGAGACAAGCAGACACAGAAAAACGCACAGCAAATGGACATAGCGAGCATAAGCAGCAAGGGGGAGATAAATAAGTAAATAAAAATAAAATCTTAAAAAAAAATACAGAGCAATGCAGACAGGCACAGGAAAAAGAAGCTGCCACATTTGATCCTGCCGTATAAGAGAGGATTGCTTAAGTACGAAGCCCCAAGAGGCTGGGTCCACTGAGCCACTCAAGAGGAAAGATTGAACCCTTAGGGCAGGAGTTCTTAACCATTTTTGTTCCACAGACCAGTTTGTCAGTCAGGTGAAAACCACGGACCCCTTCTCAGAATATAGTGACAGATAGATTTATGACACTCAACATCGGCATGTCTTTAAATTTTAGGATTATTCAAAATTGTTTTACAACTTTCCCGTAATTTCAATATCTGATAATCTAACATCATTCAACATCTGTTCAAATGGTCATTTTCGGCAAACATTTAGAAATTCGAGTTTTCCCATGGTGTCATAAATCTATCTCGCCATCCTTACCAACCTTTTTGCAGGCAGTTCAAAATAAAAAATCATACTAGGTCCACACCATACTGTGTATTATTTAATAAATATATCACACTCGCACCAACACGTTCCCACAAGAATGTTTTTAATTGCATAAAATAAAATCACAAAGGAAATCAGTTACATATATTGAAATAATTACTAAAATAAACATATAATACTATACACATGTGCTTCTTTCTTAACACATTAAATAATAATCCAAAACATCAAAAATATAGGAAAGTTAAATTTTATTTTTTAAAGACATGTCAACGTGCAGACTGTTGTTTATCTTGAATACGAACATTAAACTACGGTGTAGTATTTGCCAAGGCAACACACATATGTTGGACATCTAATCGAGTTGATTTTTTTCAATTCAAGCTCACAGACCCCCTGAAATCTTTCCACCGACGCCTGGTTAAGAATCCCTGCATTAGGGGAAGGCTGAAACCTAGGCAGAGATTGGTGGCTATCTTGCTTCACTACGTAGCAACATGCTAGGATCAACAGTAGCTGAGTTCAGTGAGAAAGCACCTCTCATGGTTCCCTGATTTGGACTTTTCATGGCCTTGGAACTATAATTTTTAGTTATTTATTTTACCCCAAATAAATCCCCTTTATAAAAGCCAACACATTTCTAGTACTTTGCCTTGGCAGCTCTTTGGCACAAAGTAAAACAGCCCTAGATAATTTAGATTGAATCATTTTGACCACTTTGTGTCAAGGGCATTTTCACCATCATCTGCAACTTCTTTTAAACAGAGGACACATTAATTTAACAAATACTTTGTTAGCACCTATATGCCAAATTTATCACTATATCCTAAGGTTCAAATTCGAGGATGCAAAATCCTATGAGATGAAACAGTTAAAATGGCACATTTAATGCTTCATGTTACCACAATAAAAACTATAAATTAAAAAAAAAAATCCTATGAGGAATTTCATTGTTTAATGCTTCCCTCCCTCAAAACACAGATGTGTGAAAGAACACCCTTCTCCTACATTATTCCAAACTTACTCATTTAACTATTTGAAATATAAACCTGAGGTGTTTAAGTAGAACTTTTACAGGTTTCAGGAATAGCAAGCCATTGATGACTCCCTTACTCGGAAAATGCAACAGTCACCAATTCAGATGATTAGAAAAATGTGTGCTTCATGGTTGGCACATCTAAACTCACTTATGAAAATAAAATCTTTAACAAACATTTGAAATCACATGAGATTTGTTGCAGTTGAGTTCATGTTAATATATATTTTACTTTGAATATGTTTTTATTAATAACTTTTTATTGCATTATAAATAAACATGGAAAAATTAGTTATTACAAAGTAAATGCACCATAGAACATCACTTAGCAGAAGTATTAGAACATTAATAGCACCCCAAAATTCTCACACGTGGAACCCCCAATCGCGAAAACCTTCCTTTCTCCTAAAAGGAATCACCACCCTGCTTTCTAACACCATATATTAGGTTTGGCTGTTTTCCAATTTTTTTTTAAACTTTTATGGAAATTTGATTTTTAAAAAACTTATTGAAGTATATCACTCATACACAAACACACCTAAACAGTAAGTGTATATTAATAGTTGTGAGCTTAAAAAACATACGTAATATCATACAAGGCTCTCCTACCTCATCCTACCACCAGTACCTTGCATAGTTGTGAAACTTTTTAAACTAATGATTAAAGAGCATCCTCAAAATACTACTACTAACAAAAGAATCTTACATTTGGTGTATTTTTCCCCCAACCCACCATATTATTATATCATTTATACATGTGGCTCACGTTAATATTTTAAGAAGGCCTAACACTTTTCTAAAGAAGACCCTCTCATGCTTCTTCAGTCTTCTCATGTTGCCTCCCTCTTCCCAAAGTTTCACGTGACAGTCAAAACTCTACTTTTCAAGGCCATCTCAAATAACCCTTTCTCCAGCAGTCTCCTTCATCTGTCAAACCAATATAATTTATTCTTCTTATTCCTCTACAGTTTGATCCCACATTTTGCTTTGCTTTCATTTTAGGGAGCTAGGAGTATTATAAACATTTTTTAAGGGTCTTATTACCTCAAAGAGTATCACAAAGGTGGAAAACCACGATCCCTATGATTTTTCGTTTTCAGTAACGCATCAGGAATAAGTACTTTGTTAGTAGTGGGAGAGTATGGGCACTCTTAAGATTATGAAAATCCGTACTTGTTTCAACCCTAATACAATTTATCTTTCCAACTCATCTGAGAATGTGGCGAAACTAACTCAAGTTGAAAAATCACGAAAATAAAAAAAACAAAAACTGTCAGATTAACACAAAAAATTAACCCCGCCTCCAAGCTATGTTTGGAGCAGCTGTCTCAGGAATCTTCCCCTCCTTAGAATGTGGGAGAGGTTTGGCAGCTGCAAAGAAAGGAATCTTTCCAGTTTCTAGTCGACGCTGCCCCACCCTCTCCCCCTTAGAATGATGGAGCTGCCAGGCCGTCCCGGTGGAAATCTTTCTCCAAGCGTTCGCCGAGCGCGGCGGTTGAGCAGCAACTGAAAACAGTCAGGGGTGGGGAATCATTGCTCCCTTTAGACAACGCCAGCAGCCCCGCCGGTTCCAGAGCTGCCATCTCTCTGGATTGTAGAGGTCCCCCAGGTGTCCTTCTCCAAGTCCAAGAAGACACCCTGGTAACGTGGTGAGGTTTCCCTTCGCGCCAGTTGAACCTACGGTAACCTAACAACATAAGGAGCGCCTCGGCACTTGTCAAAGCACCTTCCCAGGTCAGGGGCGGTGAAGGGAAAGGAGAGTGCTACTCGAGTAGCGTACCCGCCGGAGTGCGCAGCCTTACACGCTGTTCCGCCAGGCAGCCCGCGCCCAGCGCCGGGTTTGTTCCGGGGCCTCCAGGCCGCCCGCGCGTCCCTCCCACCCTGCTGCGCGGTCGCCTGCGCCTTGGCGCCCTCCCGTCCCACCGCCCCGCGCGCTCGCGCACGCGCACGCCGCGCCCGGCTGTCCTCGGCGCTGTCATGGCGGCCGATAGCAGACACAGTGGACACAGGGGCAGCTGCGTGAGCCGAGGCGGGGCGAGCTGTGGCAGTAGCATCCTCACGACCGGCAGCGGCCTCAGCCACGGCGTCCATAGAGTCAGCAGCGGCTGTGTTTGCAAAGACTGAGCGCAGGGGTGGGGCGGGCCTGGAAGCCTTGGAGTTCTGTGCAGCCGCGGACTCCGGGGAAGCGGACTAGGGAAACTTGGAGGCTGCGACCAGGTGCACTGACCTCTCTCCTCCCTCCTCTCTCCGCGGTCGCCGCCAGGCCTCCCCGGCTGCTTCTCTTTCCCTCCTCCCACAACACACACCTTCCCTCCTCTCCTCGTCAAACCTCAGGTGCCAGAGAGAAGTGCACCACGCCTCCTCCTGGGCCGAGCGTTAAGAATAATCACCGCCCCCTTCCCCCGCCTTTTCCTGCCCTGGATCTCCGCGGCCACCTCCGTTTCGCTGCTCCCTGGCGGGGGGGTGAGGACGAGTCCGGAGTATCTGGGTGAGGAGGAACTTTCTACCTCAGTGGTAGTTTGGGGTCCCCTTCGTCTTCTCCGGTCCCCTTTCCCCTCCTGACAGTTTCTCTTTCCGTGCACCTGTGAGAGAGGTTGCCCTCCGCCTGGAACCTGCGAGACAGTGGGGGGAGGAGTGAACCTGTTCTGGGGCCTCTTGAACCCGCCTTCACCCAGAACCCAGTTCCTTGAGCCACGGAGAAGCGGGAGGTTGGTAGTGGGGTCTCTTTAGTAACTTATTTGGCCGACATTAACTATCCCCTTCTCCACTACTCCCCGCCCCCCAAACCCCTAAAAACAAAACCTGGCCTATTTAACATATATCTAATCTTCCAATAGGGTTTGGCGTTGTTGTCAGCCTCGTTGAGAGAGATTGGACAAATATTCTCCGGGAGGAGGAGGGCGACGCCAAGGACTTTCCACATCAACTGCTTTTGGGGTTTCTCCATAAGTTGGAAGAGAGAGACCCTTTTCGTTTTGTGTTGTGTGTATTGTGCTTATAACTAGTGCAGCGGCTGCTTCCCAGGGTGACTCTGAGGTGTCCTTTCTCGCAAACTAGCAATGGCTAGTGAAGACAACCATGTCCCTTCCCCGTCACCCACAGGTGATGACGGAGGAGGTGGAGGGAAAGAAGAAAACCCCACGGAAGGGAGTGCATTGTCCCTGAAACCAGGGATCCCCATTCGGGGCATCAGAATGAAATTTGCCGTGCTGACGGGATTGGTAGAAGTTGGAGAGGTATCCAATAGAGATATTGTAGAAACTGTCTTTAACCTGGTAAGTAGATATTTTATAAATAGTACTCTTCTCAATAGGTTGGGGAACAGTAAGTTAAACCTGGAGGCATGCGCTTTACTAAGACTGATGATGACTTTTTCCATGTATAGAAACACAAAATTCTGCTGGCGTAAATGGAACAATTTCTTGTAGTTTTCAATTTAAGGGGATTTATGCAAACTGATATGCCCCAAGTTTTGTGAAAGTGAACAAATCATTTTTCTATGCTAAGGAAATAGTTGTTGCTATGGAAGTATTTTAGGGAGTTCTGGTGGAAGAGTTATCTGTAAATTTTTTTTCCCGTGAGGCGTGTATCTATGTCTGCACTTACTTTTAACATTTTAAGTAAGTTCTTACGACTTTTTTTGGACTTGAGAAGTAATATAAATTGATAGTCCTGTCTATTCTTTTGAGTCTGCCTAAGTTATGTTAAAATGACTCTGCAATGATAAATTTTAAAAACAAAATTCTTGTTCATAGTGCTGATAAAAAATGAATTTGCTTCAGTTAGTATTTATTTTTAATTTTGAATAATTTTATTTTTAGACAAAAAACAAAAGTTAAGTTTTAGAATGAATTTAGAGTTACTTTTAAAGTGTTTTTGTGAAAATTGAATGGCAATTCGAAAAAAGAATTGCGGCATTACAATATAATCTTTATTTCTTTTGTAAATTCATGTTTAACAGTAAAGCATACTTGGCTCACTGGAAATTACTGATTGTACTACTGTGAATTTAAAAAGTAGAAATGAAATAATTCCCTTTTTTATCTATTCCATTCCTAGAATGGTTATCATTTCTAATGAGGGACTTTTTAGAGCTCTTTATTCCAACCCCTATTGCCCATCAATCTAAAGAATCAAAAGTAAATTTGGCCTTAAAATTGGACATTTCCCTCTATCCACCTATTTAGAAAATAACAGATGAAACCAAATGAAATGTACAATAGTTATAATAACTGTGTATCTTTCTCCTTTTCCTCTGTGTTTTCAAAGTCAGACTTGTGTTTATTCCAGGGCAGTTAATTATCTGCTTCACTAGACCTTTACTAATAGTCTGGTCACCTACAAGTAATAGAATGAGAAAGAAGCTAGGGGAAATTCACTTACTTCTAGACTATGAAAACTTTTAACAAATAGGGCATTTCTCTACCAATTTGTTGTATTGGGAGTTTATATGTAAATATCTATAGACTCGCATGTGTACATATGTATTTTTAACTTTCTGTTATGGAAATGTTCATATATACACAAAAATAGAATAGTATAATGAAAATGAACTGTGGTATATCCATCACCCATCTTTTAACAATTATTAACTTTTTTAGAGATTTTGTGTGGGGAGGTTTTAGAAGTTTGTGAGTCTTGAGGAAATAAAAGTTAACTTCATGTATTCCTTTACCTCAAAATAGAGGGACTTAAAACTTTTTCACATTTTTTTTAAATTTTCTAAACCTCATGTATACTGAACAGAACTCTGTGTTAGTGATAATCCATAATTAGTTTGTGTGGGGAGAGACAACATTGCTTTTGGTAGAAGGAGGATCTGAACTCCTCTCTTCTTTAGAATGTGTTTTGTGGGGGTGGATGATCAAACATGAGTCACTTCCATTTTTATCTTTAAGGAAAAACCAAAATTTGTACTAATAGTTTTCTTATATCCTGTGTAGAATTGTAGGTCTGGTGGAAATTTTAGGGTCATTCGTTAAGTCCTTCACAGCTACTGGTTTGCAGAGTAGTAGGTGTCAGGGAAGAAGGAAAGGGAAACTATTCAATTACTACATCTTTTCCTCTTTGCCATCATTTTCTTCTCCTGTAGGGCAGGGAAAGATGATGAAAGGAGTAGATGGCAATTTCTTTCCTTCCACAACAGTCTCCCTTACAATACTTTTCTTGCTCTTTTGTGGCTAACTGGGGTCTTGGTCAGTCTTTGAAAATCTTGGGAACTGAAATGTTGTGAACCTGGGAAGCTAATCCATCTCAGTGTTTTGTATTACTGCACCTAAATATATTCTGATGGCTAGTTGTCAGCCTTAGTCCTAATTGTACTCAAAGAAGGAAATTAATTACATTAACTAATAATAAATATGATTTTAAAAAGCCAATACAGTCTACTTTGTGTCAGATAGTGGGCCAGGTGCTTTACATATATTATTTAATCTTCTAAATAACTCTTCATATATATCCTATTTTATAGCTGGGGAAACTGAGGCACTGAAAAGTTAAATAGATTGTCTACAATTTGGTTATTTTTAGAATGGTACCCTTTTAAGAAATACATCTGTCTCATGAGTTAATGTAGAGTTGTTTGCTTCCCTAAGCAGGTATTCATAGCTTAGGCATAGCTTCCCCCCAGTGTGAGGACACTAAAACCATAGGTCCTATAAAATGTTAATGGTGAAACCTACATCAGATTTTTTTCCTTAATCAACTTTCAAATACTTTTCAAAAAATTGCTTAAAAAACACCTTAGAAGTAAAAAACAGATCAGGCAGATAGTTTTTTCACTCAGAATGCAAGTGTAGAAAGTTGATTAACTTTCATTACACTCAGTACATTGGATTAAAACTTTGAAAATTGTGAAAAATGGGATACAAACAGAAGATATGTAATGTGTAATAGTGTGAAGTATTATGTAACAATCTAAGCCCAGTAAACTTAGGATATTATGGATATCACTGAATTCCAATTTTATACCCAATTTTAAGGTCAAATTTGCACAGGATATTTTGAATATTGCTGATATGAATTTGTGAATGTGTACTCCTCCCTTATCATACCTTTAATGGGTTTTTCAGTAGTAAATTTAAATTGTATTTATAGGTATCATAACCTTTTCCTTTTTTAAGGCATGTTTTAAACATAGAACCACATGCTCTACTGATTCTTTTTTTCTAATTATATAATAGCTACTTTAAACAATAAAGTTGGTATAATTAAAATTAAAAACCCTCCCCTCCCTCAAAGTTGTTCAACTAGTAAGTGGTAGGGCCATATAACTCCAGAGATCTTTCTTTAGGAAGCACTGCCTTCTAACTTTGCTAATATTGTTTGACCTTACCCTGTAATAAATCCTTTGAAATTTACCATGCCTCTTGCAATTTCTTTGTGAAGCTATTTTATGGATACATTTTGATTAATAGTACTCCCATGTATTCTGGTGTTTCAAACTTTTGGTCAACTTTTTTTATTTTTTATTTCTGAGGTACTGGGGTTAGGAATTGAACCTGGGACCTCGTATATGGGAAGCCAGCAGTCAACCACTGAGCCACATCAGCTCCCCTAAGTTGTTTTTTTCGTTTGTTTGCTTGTTTTGTTTATTTGTTCTTAGGAGACACTGGGAATCGAACCTGGGATTCCATGTGGAAAGGAGGCGTGCAGCAGCTTGAGCCACGTTCTCTCCCAGAAATAATTTTTTTTTTCCCTAGGACCTCGTACGTGGGAAGCAGACACTCAACCACTGAGCTACATCCACTCCCCTGGTCAATTTTAACATACACTTTTTTGTTGGAATTTAAGACCATTTTCTTATGTCCTCGTCTAAAGTAATATGCGATACTTTTGGGCCTAGATAATTAATGTATTGGTGTATTTTCAGAAACTCCTGCTGAATTTAAGGCTCCCATCAGGTATTTAAAGGTATTCAATGATATTTAGTTCACGAATTGTGTTTCCTATAGCCTGGTGACAACTATATCATTTCATGAAAAAATTTTTTTTGTTTAAAAATATAACTAGGGAAGCGGGTGTGGCTCAATCGATGGAGCTCCCGTTTGCCATATGGGAGGCCCCGGGTTCACTTCCCGAGGCCTCCTTGTGAGGGCAGGCCGGCCCGCGCGGCGTGGTGGGCTGATGCAGCAAGACCTCACAGCAAGGGGGAGATAAGCAGACACAGAAAAAACACACAGCAAATGGACACAGCAAACACAAGCAGCAAGGGGGGGATAAATAAATAAATAAATCTTTGAAAAAAAAAACAAACTAATTTTAACTAACATGTTAAAACAAAAAATGGAATATAATATTTCATTACTAATTACATGGCATTTTGCATAAGTCTCATAAATATAATGATGCAAACTCTAATAAATTTATAGGAGCTGAGCAGATCACATAAAGACTTTTCACCTTGACTGTGGACAATCAGAAAGTGCGCTTGTAGACTTAAAGAGGTAGCTACTATTCCATTCTAGCAGATTGTTGTCTTGCAGTAACATGGACCTAATGGTGTCACACCTTCTGATTTTTCAGGAAGAATTGGAAATCTGCATTTAAAAAAAAATAAAATATTTAAAAATACTGGCTGGGCCACATAAAATTGCAGGTAGCTACTTTTCAAGTTCTGATATGAACCTATTAGAAAGATGATCCTTCATCATGTTTTTATTTTTATTTGTATCTACAAGTAATTCCTCTTTAATACCTGTCACCATAGATTTAAATGTTAAGAGTAATCCATTCTAGAAACATACTTGTTGATGAGCTCCCTTTCCTCTCTAATATAAATTTGTACATCATGTTACTCATGTTATAAGTAATAGAAAATTTGAACTGGTGTAAACACAATAAAAAGGATTTATAGGCTAATTTATCTGGAAGTCCATAGGTTGGGCAAGACTTATAGTTCATTGATCACAATAATATTAAAGATCCAATTACTTCCTTTTTCTGTTTTGTTTGCCATGATGGCAGCTTGAATCTGTCATTCCCCTCATGGTGTAGGATGGCTACTTGTGGCAAATAGGACCACATGCATTCCTGGTTACATCTCTTGGGAAGAGAGCCTCTTTCCTAGCATTACAAGTAAGTGTCCTTATTGGACAGCTGAACCAATGACTGCAGCCATTGAAATGTGCTAATTGGCTTAAGGCAACCAGCTCCAACTGCTATACCTAAGGATAGGGTCACTTTTTTTTTTTTTTGGTTGAGGTACCCAGGGCTGGGGATTGAATCCAGGACCTCGTGTGGGAGGCCGGTGCTCAACCACCGACCACATCGGCTTCCCTGAGTTGGTTGGCCCATCTGTTTTGCTTGTTGTTTGTTTTTATTCAGGAGGCACTGGGAACTGAACCCAGGATCCCCCATGTGGGAGGTGGTCACTCAACTGCTTTAGCCACATCTGCTTCCCAGGGTCACTTTTCTCTGAAGTACATGGCTTGTATGGGGAATGGT
Source organism: Cabassous unicinctus (assembly GCA_029593785.1). Classification (NCBI taxonomy): domain Eukaryota; kingdom Metazoa; phylum Chordata; class Mammalia; order Cingulata; family Chlamyphoridae; genus Cabassous; species Cabassous unicinctus. The sequence continues at coordinate 11,657 of JAQZBX010090852.1, forward strand.
GACACATAAAAATTGGGGTAAGAAGTTGGAAGTGCAAATGGATGCTGACTAGGCAACCAATGATGTCCACTCCTTTCTTTCTCTTTAAATGCATAAATAATAGTAATGTTAAAGGTATTTGTGTAAAGCGTTGGCGGGAATCATCCATTATCCCAATACCCCATTATGACTGAACAAATTTTTTAACCTCTTGGTGCCTTAGTTTCCCCATTTGTACAATGGGGACATTGTGTGTTGTAGCAAAGATTAAATGAGTAAATACTTGTAAAGTATTAAAATAATATTAAAATAATGCCTGGCACAGTAAATATCATAACTATTTGCTATTATTATAATATGTGAAATTTTAGATTGTTGTAATTGTCATGTTCCAGTCTTTTAAAATTTGTCTTATAATTTTTTTTTTCTTTCTACATATCCATTGTTAGCCTAATTGGTCTGCAATATACTATCTAATTCTTATATTGGAATTTATTTTAACAGCCATTATTATCTTTTAGAGGTGACATTTAAATAAAAGTTTTAGTGAGGCACAATTTATATACCATAAAATTCACTCATATTTAAGTATAAAATTCAATGGTTTTTCTCAGTAATTTTATAGGACTATACAGCCATCACCACAATCTAATTTTAGGACATTTGCATCCTCTGTTTTCTTTGAGAAGTTTTTTTTTTTTGTGTGCTGTTAGCTCTTACATTCAAGTCTATGATATATTTTGAGTCAATTCTGGTATCATGTGAGAAAAAGGTCTAACTTCATTTTTTAACATTTCCTTCTATACCTATCTTTTGAAGTGGTTTT